>JAGYYJ010000124.1:0-106216 GCA_019671005.1 Hibiscus mutabilis | reverse complement strand
TGCATGATCCTTCATTGATCCAAGAGCTAGGCGGAGCTTGCTCTGTATGTCCACCCCCATTTTTGTTTTCTTTTATTTGTGCTTTAGATTACTATATGTGTGTAGATCATTAAGCTTGACAAGAGGTAGATTATATAGATAGAATGAGGCAGATTTATTTGAAAATTAACGTGCAATAAGGAATAGATTCAACATTTTAAAATACAGCAGGCCATACAAAAAGTATATACATAAACAAAACAGTGGAGCAGTATGTTTTTAGAAATGCATGATTTTGTTGATTTTAATAAGTTGCCCTAGTATAAATATTGTAACTTCTGTGTTCCTCATTCAATCAGATTTATCTTTATTTATATCATTAAACGAATAATTCAAGGATACTTGTGGTTCAAACATACAGAATACATATTTATCAAATGTTGCATTATATTTTTTAAGAAGAATGTCAAAGACAAAATCATATTAAAAAGAATAGTCATAAACTCCGAATATAAATTATAAAAATAAAAATAAATTACAAAATCCAAGTTCAACACTAAATCCTATTTGATGCTCTCTTTGGAGAAATCAACCATTAACCCAACTGTATTTTAAAATTTGATGTGGAAAAACATGAGTAAAGATACATTTTGAAAAAAAATGATAATAAAAAAATAAAGTATTTTTATTAAATTGGACCATAAATAATGTGGTGTAGAAAATTCATAATCTTATTTTCCTTTTTAGTGGCTCTTACTGTTATAGTTGTAAAAATACAAATATTAGTATTTTTTTAGTTAAATGTTGGGATTTAAATTCATATAAAATAGAGCATTATTAACATCGTTCACTACTCGATCAATTAGTATATTTTATATTAATATTTTTAATATGTGGTATTATGGAATATACGGTCTCGGCCTACCACGTTATCCATGGTCCGTCTACTAAAAATCAATCAATTAATTTCTTTTTTTTCATGTCATTTTTTAAAGATTAATCTTTATTTTTTATGTCATGTAAATGGAGAGCGAGTAGTTATTTAAAATTAATTATAAATAGATTAGATAGTGATGTAAAAAAATTAATTGATTAATTTTTAATAAATAAAAATTATAAATAACGTAATGAGTTAGGTACATAAAAAAATCTCTGACGTGATTCAGTGTTAATGCCTTAAATTCATCGAGTATATAAATCTAGGTGTTAACCATTCTTATGAATGAACGATATTTTCTTTTTCGAAAAAGAAATCGTTTGGACAAAAACAAATCCCGTGCAATGGTTGGCGCATTTTAGTACTTCGTTATTCAACACTTATCTATTCATGGTCCGAATTCGATTATTCTCTCCATTATTAAAGAAAGATACCATCGCTCTATTATTTAATCTTAGTCATGATCCAACACAACTAGGGATGAGTTATATATCACATCAAAAGGTGCATCTCGATATGTATGATAGGAGCAATTGTACGTGATTTTAAAACGATTTATTAAATTAAGTTAAGTTAAATGTTTGCGAGTAAGAAAATAAATATCAGTTATGGACTAGTGATAAAGTACGTAACGAAATAAATTGTTGTTGCAGTTCATAAATTTTAACTTTTGTTAAATTCATTTTTATTTAAAAATCAGTCTATTATATACACAATAAATTAACAATCATTTAAAATAATTTGGAATTAAAAACTTTATTTTAATAAATTAAATCGAACCCTTAAATCTTTAACTCCTCACTTAATGAATGGATTATAGTAGCATCAAATGATAGTACAAGATTTTACACCTGTAGAAACAAGGAGTAAATAATATATAGAGAGAAAAAATATATGATGCACTTGCGGTGGAAATATTTTGTTTCCACAAGCGCCTTAATTTTAGGGGTTAAGGATTTAATGTAGAGTTTAGAGTTTTAAGTTTAGGAATTTAAAATTTAGAGCCCGTGTTAGAATTTAAAGTTTAGGGTATATATTTAAATAAAAATGTTAGGGAATTGGGCACACCACTACCGCCCTCGGATTCTCTTCTTTCTCAACATTCTTAATTATTTTCAACATAGAATTGAATGTTGCGATTAGAAAGAAAAGGAGAGTGGCTTGAGGGAGAAGGCTCTTGGACTTTTGGATATAAATGAATAAAACAGAGAGGCAAGGCAAGGGGTGCAGAGTCAACGCAGGGTTTGATTTGATTTTGTGTGGTTGGGTGGGAGAACCAGAACAGAACAGAACCTCATTCTTTGGAATACGATGCTTCTGCATCAAACTCTCTTCCCATTCGCAGCATCATATCATATCTCTCACTATTATTATATTTATATGTATTTTGACTTTGCACAATCTTTTCTTTCTGCCCCCATCAATCATCTTCCTTCATGGACTTCCATCCAGAAGAAAAAGGAAAAACCAGAGGCTTTTTGTCATTATTTTGTAGCCAGCAATCCCCCAAATGTGTTCCTTACTGGACAGTATTATCATCTGCTTGCTGACTTTCAAAAACATATCTCCATAATATCAGCAGGAAAGATGTACCGAAAACAAGACTGATATCAGCAATCTGTTCTGTGCTGATGCAATTTAGAACAAAAATTTCT
Organism: Hibiscus mutabilis; assembly: GCA_019671005.1. NCBI lineage: Eukaryota > Viridiplantae > Streptophyta > Magnoliopsida > Malvales > Malvaceae > Hibiscus > Hibiscus mutabilis. The sequence continues at coordinate 103,645 of JAGYYJ010000124.1, read as the reverse complement.
GTACTTTTTCGATCTCCTTTGCCTAACATTAAAATAAATAAATTTTAAATTTTAACTTAAAATTTTAAATTATAAACTTTATATTTTAAACTTTAAAAATTCTTAAAACATTAACCCTTAATATTAATCCTAAACTCTAAAATTAACTTTTTAGTTTAAAGATATAAATAGATACATTAGAAAGGAACAAAGAATTTCTATTTATGCAATTCATGTCGTGTCTTCATCTAACAATATTCGTAACCAAGCATTTAGTATTTGATCGAGGCCTATGCATTCAATGTCCATACGGTCATATCTAAATCGAACTCAAAATTAAGAGTTAATTGTTATGATTACGGACGTTTTTGAATTATGGTTTAGATTATAAATTGATTTATAAACATTAATAATTAAGTATTCAAACTATCAATACCATTTTAACTATATGTTTTTATCAGTTTAATTAGTCATTAGCTTGGTCGTCAAAGGCATGTTTAGATATGACATGAACATGCTTAAAAAACGTGAATCACGTTTTAAATATTGTTCAACTGTTACATGAATTACTTGGATCCAATGTATTAAAAAGAAAAACGAATACTCTTGTTCATAACTCTTTGTTGCGAGTTGGGTTTTAGTTGAAATTAGTTGAATAGGATATCAAATCTCCAAAATAAAAGTTACTAAAAAAGATATTCGTGTTTTTTCTTCCAAAGCACTCTTTTTCATTATAATCATCGGTGTAAGATTTATTACTTAATTAATTTAGATTGAGTATTATAAAAATTTAAGAATAATGATACATTTGCCCTCTGTACTTTCAAAATTTTGTCAATGTAGAGTATGTATTTTGAAAACGTTCAATAAGCTCCCTGTACTTTCCTTCCGTCATACAAAGTACCCCACCCATAACGCCGTTATGTGCTGACGTGGTATGAGACCCCTACATTGGCAAATTTTTAAAAGTACATAGGGTTGATTGAACGCTTTCAAAATATAGACCCTACATTGGCAAATTTTTTAAAAGTATAGGGAGCAAATGTGCCATTATCTGTAAAGAAAAGTAAAACTTCGCAAATTTTATTGATGGATCAAGTACATATATATAACACATTTACACTAGTATACATTATTCTTAACTATAACTAACTAACTATGACTAACTTACACCGGTGTAAATTCTACTGAACTACAGCTAACTAACTAACTAACTAACTATGGCTAACTTACACCGATATAAATTCTATCGGTTTAACCGGTATAAACTATTATTTGGTTCAATAAACTAACTAACTAACAATTTGTAATAAACAACACAAATTCACTTTCACCATAAGACATAAACTATTACAACAACCAACACAATGAAAATCGAACCTAAACCATATTGGTATAAGACTATCCATCTTTTTTGGTTCAAAACTTTCTTGTACAATTTTTTTGAGCTTTCAATTTGTTAACCTCCTTCAACATGTTGTTCATCGCTAACTTACACTAGTATAAATTCTACCGGTTTAACTAGTAACTAACTAGCTATGACTAACTTACACAGGAATAAATTCTACCGGTTTAACCGGTATAAACTATTATTTGGTTCAATAAACTAACTAACTAACAATTTGCAATAAACAACACAAATTCACTTTCACCATAAGGCATAAACTATTACAGCAACTAACACAATGAAAATCGAATCTAAACTATATTGGTATAATGTGATTATCCATCTTTTTTGGTTCAAAACTTTCTTGTACAATTTTTTGGGCTTTCAATTTGTTAACCTCGTTCAACAGGTTGTTCATCGCTTCAACACTTCTACTTTCTTTCAATCATGTGATTTCAATCCTTAATTTTCTCATCCCAGCTACTAAATTTTGGTTCTCCCTCATTAGTTCTTCAAAGTCATTTTCAAACTGAATTGAGAACATTCAGACGGTTTAAGCCATTCGAAAAAAGAATATTTTTTCTTGCAAAACACATTACCATAACCTATAACCCGTTAAACATCTCTTTGAAATTATTCTGCAAAAAAATTATTACCCTAAAGAATTCATCCTCTTACCTCTTCAAATTTTTCGCACCCATGGAACAATTGTCCGAGATTTTTCTCTGTTTTTGAAACACAAAAAGAGATTTAACTTTCTTTTTTTTCGAATTCAATTTCAAGTTTGAATTCAATTTTGAGTTTGAATGAGATCTTGAGAAACTTGATTTCCTGTTCAGGGTTTCATACCCATATCCTTTTCCATCTATTTCTCAAATTTTTTTTCTTTTTTGGGACAATAGTGGTGCAGAGTAAAAGTAAAAATGGAGGAGGTGACTTCTTCGGGGCCAATTTGTTTTTTCTTTAATTTATAAACCTAAAAATGGTAAATTTGCAGCGGTGCCCTTTGTCCTGTAATTTTCATTTTTTTGTTTTCCGAGAAGCCACGTGTCGTAGTGTAACGCGACCACGTCTCATGTCATGTCAGCACATAACGACGTTATGTAACACACTTTCTCGGCCTGGTCGAGAACCGGGTCGAAGCATGTTACTGATGATCAATGCAGTGATGAATTCAACAATTCTGCTGGTTTTCCTTGATCCAAAGCAATTCTTTTCATACAATGACCCCATGCAATGTCATGAGGTTGTGGATAAATTTTTAACTTAATCCAATGTCATTCATTAGTCCAATTTGACCTTTGGACATTTAAGGAATAAAATGTAAAACTTTTAATCTATAGGTCCTTAACTGAAATTAATCATATCACAATGAAATTCCATGTACAATAATAACCCATGTCAAGTTTCAGTGCATTTAGAGCTCGTTTATTCATTCATTTGGCCTTCATAAAATCCAGTGACCATCTTGTAAAAGCCTAAAAGTTCATTTTTCACATTTATAACAGAAATAACAGGCGTCGTACCGATACGCCCTTAGTCGTATCGATACGCTATGCTTAATGTCCATATTCAATTATTCCAGTAATGCTTTTCTGTACTGGTACAACCTATGCCATTTCGGTACGCCTACCATGACCGTTAAAACGGTTAAAATCGATGAACATGTATCGATACGGCGTCTACCTGTATCGATACGGTGTCTACATGTATCGATACGCAATGCATATTTTACAATTATCATATTTCAATATTCACAACTCGTATCGCTACGACTGGGGACCGTACCGGTACGGGTTGACCAAGTTGACTCGTTTCGATACACTCTAAGGTTGTATCAATGCAATTTTTGCAAACTGATTCCAGTGACCAAAATACGTACCAATACGCACTTTGCAATATCGATATGCCCCCTTTGAATAGCGTTGACCTAGTCTAAAATATGCAATATTGTACCGATATGCCATCACCTGTACTGGTACGCCCTGGTCTGTAGTGACAGATTTTATCTGGTTTAATCCCATTTTAACCATCTAAATGGTGTCCAAATTCAGTGAAACTTTACCAACAATTTTATAATAGCAAATTCTAATAGCATGCAAAGTATTAGAACAATCTGAATCTAATCCCTGATTTAGGCCATATATGCATTTTTAACAACTTTTTAGCAACTTCAACTTACTATATTTAAGAACTTATCTCTATCAACATAGTGTGCATTATTTACACGCAAAATGGGGCTAAACTAACATGTCTAAGCCCTATGCCACAATTCTAGGAGTTCAAAGGCTAGGTTAACTTTACATATAGATGGTGTGACTTGCTTCAAAATGTTTCTCGCTCCAATCCTTGTTTCGACCGACTTTTAACCTGAAAATGCATAGAAATGTGATGCATTATGCTTACTTAGCCTAGTGAGGTAGTAAAAAACAATAACATGAGCATCAATGAAAGTAATGACATATGTATCAACGTAAATGCATCCCAAATCACATTTTAGCAATACTTGCAATACTTATTCACTTATTTTCCTTGGATCGGCGTGTAATGTGGATACGCGAATTCTCAACTAACATCGCCAACAATGAATGATCAATATCCTCCAACATCGCCAATAAGACCAACACAATAACCTCCCGCCAACATCGCCAAATAGAAGCTTAGCTCAAGGACCGTAGTCCACTCCATACCAATGAGCTCATAAATTCTATAGCATGCCAATTGTATCTCTTGTCCATTCGTATCCAAGGATTCAATACTTACCAATGTCAATGACAATATCAATAATAATAACGGTAGCAATAACAGTACGGTAACAATGATAATAATTATGACATGTTCAATATAACCTTTCTCAATGCTTTAATGATATCAATGACCGTATAAAGATTCGATAATCAACTTGGCAATGTAATAAGCTTACCAAAGCTTATCGATAGCACCTCGCATGAGGTTTCAATGTAACATACCTTGATCAATGATGATGATGCAATGATTCAATATCAATGGACTCGAGAAAGGCACCTAGCCAAACCCTTGACTCTGACTGCACTCACCGATAATTCTGAGGCTTTCAAGATTCCCGGATGACAACTCTTTTATTATTGAGTTTGGTGGAATTGAAAGGATTTGGTGATTCTTCACCTTGATTTTGTTGAGCTCCAAAGAAATAAGAATTACAAGGATTTCTAATATCGATAATGAATTCATAGCAACTCAATAGCTATGAAAAAGATAACCAATAAACTATAATATCCCTAGAGAATTTCTAGGGTTTCTTGATTCATGGACTTGGAATTAAACATGGTTTTGCCATGAAATCGACAAATCAATGAAGGGATTTTGCTTACCCGATCGATAGCAATACTATAGGATTAATAATTTGAAGGAAAGCAAAGCTTAAACAACTCTCCAATGGAGGTGCTCGCTTGGGAGAAGATAAAGGTGAAGATGAGGAGGTGCTTGCTTGGAGTTTACCCGGTAAGTTTCTTTCTTTATTTTTTCTTTATTATTATTAATGTTAAGCTTTCCTTTGGGTGAAGCTACTTCATCCCAAACAACCACATATGAGATTATTAATTATAGGGAAGGGCTAATCATAAAGTTAGTCCCTCAACTCTTCAATCTTTATACTTTTGTCACCTAACTTCCATTTTTTTCTCAATTTAGTCACTAAAGCTTGCATCCAAGTTTACAATGGAATCCTCAATTCAAATCAATACTTAATTAGGGTTCAACATACCAATAATTAACCACTTGGTCAAATGTCAACTCTATAATTTTGACTTTTTGGTGTAAGATTTCTGGTTGCCAGAATTAAAATCCGACTAAGCCCCGTTTTAGGGTGTTACAACTCTCCCCCTTAAGAAAAATTCGTTCTCAAATTTTTACCTGAATTGAAGAGATATGGATACTGGCTTTTCATAGTTTCTTCCGGCTTCCATGTAGCTTCTTTAACTTTTTGACTTCTCCACAATATTTTAACTAATATGATGTTTTTATTTCGAAGTCTCTTGACTTTCCTTGCCAATACTTGCACAGGTTCTTCTTCATACGTCAGATTAGGTTGGAGTTCTACGGATTTAGGCTCAATGATATGAAATGGATCGGATCTATACTTGTGGAGCATTAATACATGAAACACATAATGAATCTTGTTCAACTCTTGGGGCAAAGCTAATCGGTAAGCCACAGGACCAACTCATACGGTCACTTCGAAGGGTCCAATGAATCGGGGACTCAATTTCCCTTTCTTGCTGAATCGAATAATCTTCTTCCACAGGAAGACTTTAAAGAATGCTCTTTCACCAACATCAAATTGTATGTCTCTTCTCTTAAGGTCAGCATAAGCCTTCTGTCGGTCAAAGGCGGCCTTCAAACGGTCATGGATGATAACAACTCGTTCTTCAGTTTCCCAAAGTAAGTCAGGTCCCAACATCTTGCCTTCACCGAGTTCTGACGAACATAACGGTGTTCTATATTTCTTACCATACAATGCTTCATACGGTGCCATACCAATAGACAATTGATAGCTATTATTATAAGCAAACTCGATAAGAGGTAAGGATCTCTCCCAAGTTCCTTCAAAGTCAATGGCACGTGCACGAAGCATGTCTTCCAATATCTGAATTACCTTTTCTGATTGGTCATCGGATTGATGGTGGAAAGATTGAATTGAGTTCCCAAAGCTCATTGCAAAGCTTTCCAAAATCATGAAGCAAAACATGGATCTCGATCAGAGATGATTGATTTCGGTACTCCGTGGAGTCTGGCCACTTCCTTGATGTACAAGTCAGCTAATTTGGGAAGACAATAACCCATCCTGACATGTAAGAAATAGGCTGACTTGGTAAAACGGTCAACAATGACCCAAATGGCATCATGCTTATCTGGGGTCAACGGTAAACCACTAACAAATGGTTATCTTTTCCCATTTCCATTGAGGAAGTTCAATGGGTTGCAACAATCCCGTAGGAACACGATGCTCAGCTTTGACTCGTTGGCATGTAAAACATATTGATACAAATTTTGTAATAGCCTTATTCATATCAGGCCACCAGTATAATTCCCGTAGGTCTTTGTACATCTTCACTGACCCCGAGTGAACTAAAAAAGAGCTACAATGAGCTTCCTTGAGGATGTCATCATGGAGAGATACATCATTTAGCATACATATTCTATCACGGAAGCACAAGAGTCCTTCAGGATTAATCCTAAAGTCGGAGTCATGATTACTCTGAAGTCTAGAAACGATGGCTTGTAATTCAGGATCTTGGTCTTGTAAGGACTTGATTCTCAACACAATGGTAGAATGAACTTGAAGTTCAGCTACTAAAGGTCGATATTTCTGCAACTTGAAATAAGTGTTGATAGCTCGAGGAGTAGGTGAAGGTTTACGGGTGAGTGCATCAGCTACAAGGTTGGCATTGCCCAGATGATAACCAATAACAAGGTCATAGTCCTTGAGAAGTTCCATCATCTCCTTTGATGAAGATAATGTCTCCAGATTTTTAACGCAAAGATAACTGCGGCCAATTCGAGATCATGAGTAGGGTAGTTCATTTCATGTGGCTTAAGTTGTCTCAATGCATAAGCAATAACCTTTCTCTCTTGGTGCGAAGCATCACTATACACAGTGTAGTCCTTTCAGGACTCAGGTTGGGTCAGGACTGGTCTATGGGTTAGCACTTGCTTAAGTTGGTCGAAACTACGTTGTTGCTTCTCGGTTCACTAAAAAAGAACATCATTCTGTAGAAGTTTAGTTAAAAGTGTTGTTATTATAGAAATCCCTTTAATGAATCTTCTATAATAACCAACAAGACTGAGAAAACTACGAACTTCACTCATATTCTTCGGTGGCCTCCACTCAACTATGGCTTGAATCATTTTCGGATCTACTTGAATGCCTTTAGTAAAAATTACATGTCCCAAAAACGAGACTTGGGTGAGCCAAAACTCACACTTATTGAACTTGACATACAATTGCTTTTCCCGAAAGGTCTAGAGCACAATACAAAGATGGTCATGATGCTCAACTTGATTCTTTAGAATAGATCAATATATCATCTATGAACACCACTACAAACTTATCAATATATGGTCTAAAAACCCAGCTCATGAGATTCATAAAGGCAGTTGGTGCGTTGGTTAACCCAAAAGGCATAACCAAGAATTCGTAGTGGCCATACCTTGTACGAAAAGCCATCTTGGACACATCACATTCTTTAATTTTCATTTGATAGTACCCAGACCTTAAATCAATCTTAGAAAAGATGGTTGCATCTTTAAGTTGATCAAACAAGTTGTCTATCCTCGGTAACGGATATTTATTTTTAATGGCAAGCTTGTTCAATTGTCGATAGTCAATACAAAGACGCATCAACCTATCTTTCTTCTTGACAAAAAAAACCAGAACTCTCCAAAGTAAGGAACTCGGTCGAATGAAGCCCTTATCTAGTAAATCTTGGAGTTGTACTTTAAGCTCGGTAAGTTCCACTGGTGCCTTCCGATAAGGTGTAATGGAAACTGAAGTGGTTCCAGGTTTCACTTCAATCTCAAATTCAACGTCACGGGTGGATGGTAAACCTGAAAGCTCGTCAAAAAATACATCAGAAAATTCTTGCATGTATCTATATCTTGCAACTATGATTCTTTCTTGCTTACATCAGCATACAACAATGATCTTTTACCCTTAGAGTCCTTAAGAGTCACATTCTCCTTGCCAAGACCCCTAAGGTACAATTTCCTCTTGGAACAATCCAACCAAGCTTGATGCTCTCCGAGCCAATCAAGCACCAAAATAACATTAAACTTGTAATCACTAATTTTATCCGAGGTGTTGACCTGCTTTTATAATCTATGCAATAAAAGGCTTTGTTTATCTACTCTATCTATTTTATTAATATAAGTATGATTAACATTAAAACCCGAAAACAAAAGATTATTAGTATTGCTATTTGTTTATTATAATTACATATATATATAATACTTTTATTTATTTATTTATTTATTATTATTATTATTATTTATTCGAAAAAACCCCTAAATATTTTAACATTATTTTTATTATCATCATTATTGTTATATTGTTATTACTATTGGATTGTTATTATTAGTATTATTATTAGGGTAAAACTTTGATACACAAGCTGTGTAAAATTAATTTTACACAAGCCTGTTTATTTTCACTATAAAAACCTAAATTCTTAACCCTAAAACACTAAACCCTAAACCTTAAACCCTATACACTAAATTCTAAACACTAACCTTAAATTCTAAACCCTACAACTTAAACCCCTAAGCCTTAAACCCTAAAACTAAAAAGCACATAAACTAAAATTTACACAACCTGTGTATCAAAGTTTTTTCCTTATTATTATTGTTGTTATTACTATTCTTATTATTATTATTTCCTTTACCATCATTATCTATTATTACTATCTCATTATTATCATTAGTGTATTAAAAATCTCAAAATCCAAAAAGATTATCATTACTATTATTATTATAATTATTTTTATCATCTATTTATATTAAAATTAAAAACTATAGGCTATATTAAATAAAATGCCCCAATTTTAATTTGTTAATAGTCCATTAATTTACGGGTCTATTTACAATCATTAAAAAACTAAAAACAATATACATAATATTACATTGAGCCCGTTTCGGGCCCATAAAAATAAATTAAACCCTGATTTTGATACCTGATGCCTCCCTTTGGTTGCTGCACAGTCAATCCATGACCGTTAGATTTGATCTAATCCAATGGTCCATCTCGAATCAGAAAGACCCTCGGTCTTCCCCAACGCGCGATTGGATTCCATGACCCTTCATTCCCCGCGTGCAAGCCCGCACCCGCGCCTCTGGCTCTTCAGGGTCCCCCCTTCCTCGGCTCTTCAACAATGCATCCTCAATAGCTGGCCAAGGACATGGTCCCCTCCTCCATTGTTCATTCACGCATACAAGGAGACAAAAAAACAAAAAAAACATATCAGAATTTCAGAGACAAACAAGGACATCAGACAATTTCAGATGCATGCCCGACCAAGATCAGAGGCAACAGATGAATAAAAATGAAAACGCAGAGGCAACCAATAGAGGATTTCTATTATGTTTTTTCCTTTTCTTAAATCATGTAATTTCGGTGTATAAAAATCGAACCAACCATTTGTAAACCCTAGCTAACAACGGGGGAGATTGATATCAATAGAGAAGAAAAATCTTCTAAGGTAATCTTTGTTTTTTTTTTCAAATAAAGCAAAGGAGAGAAATCAAGAGACCAAAAAATTAAAACTTTTTAGAGGAAAAACTCTATGTTTTCTTTATTTGTTCGAATCGAAAGGAGAAAGTAAGAGTTTTTACCTTCTGCCGTGGGGGGTTTCGGCAACCGAAGCCTCCGACGAAAGATCCCAACGGTGGAGAAGATCGTCTTGGCGAGGAGAGCAATATACCTCAAAATCACGTCGATCTAACGATTGACGACGTAGATTGACGGCGGGGAAGAACGAGGGTATTGAAGCGTTCTCCTGACGATTGAGGACGTTTCCGGTGAGATCAAACCGAGAGAGAGGAGGAGCGTCGGGAGAGAAGCTCGTTGGTGGCTTTGACTAGCCGAGGTGACCGCCGGAGCAGCGACGAAAGAATGAAAGTGTGAAAGTGAGGAAATTAAAAGGGTTACCTCTTTAATCGGTTAAAACCGGACAAACCGGTTCACCTTCGGGTCGCCTGGATCTGGACGGGTATCCGCCCCAGCAACTGGCCACAGCCCAGTTCTGTTGGGCTTGGTATTTTCTTAACCCAAATTTCATGTTGGTATACATATTATGGACTATGTTAATGTGATGTATGTGTTTGTATTATACATAGTTTTTTTTTTATATATTCAATGTATGGATGGGTATGCTGGTTTATTTATGTTTATAATATGATTTGTGATCTTAATATATATACAATGTATGGTTTTAATATACACTATCATATAGGGTTTTAAATATATAATATGCGGTTTGATATAATATATAATATATAGCTTATTAACATATAATATAAGTTTATTTTAATATAATGCATATTATATAAGTTTTTTATGTAGTTTTTTTTATAAGTATATATGATATATATTTTTAAAATATATAATATATGGGATATATAATATGTGGTATTATAATAAACGTAATATATGTTATTTTTATATATACAAAATGAAATGTATAGTTTATATAGTATAATATATATAATATAAAGTATGATATATTTTATATATAATATATATTCTAATTTTTTATCTTATAATATATAGTATATGGTTTTCGTTTATTATATTGTTCTATAATATATATTTTTAAATATAAGGTTCTTATGATATATAATAAGATTTTTTATATGAAATATAATAAATGGTTTAAAATATATAATATATGTGATACGTAAAGTTCATGACCTTATTTTTTATGTTGCCATGCATGCTTATTTAAATTGTCATGTTATTATGTTGCACACTGGAATATTATTTGCTATGCGGAGCTTTTTTTATTCGGGAACGGACGGGGCTAACACCAGTTGAAGTGATGGTGGTTTAGCGTTCATTTCTGAATAATTAGACCCTTAAAATATACTTGTCTGTATAACTAAATTTCGATTTAATTTGTCACTTTAAATTCGCAATTTCTAATATTAAATAAGCGGTAAAACTTTTGGTACTAATTTTGGACGTTGTGGACCCTTCCCCACACGTAACCGACTCCCAAACTTAAAATCTCTTGTTTTTGTTTTCGGTGTCCGGTCTACCTAAACCAAGTGGCCGATGGCGACTCCCAGTTTTATTTCAAAAGCGCATTTTTAAAAGAAATCCCCCATTTAAATAAAATGTTTTCAATAAAGGTGGGAAACCCCGAACCTCAAATTTTAAAAACGTCGCTACATTGTGTCGTAACAGTCTTAGCTCAATATATGTAGACCAAATATTTGAATTAATTCCTACCGTCTGAAGGTAAACATTGATTAAATTTTGACAAACCATATCATAATGTTTAAATGCTTGCATCATGCATAAAGGTGATGTACGGAATTTAAACCATAAATTAACACGATAGTCAGCCTTATTCGATGTCGGTTTAATCCATGGTCCATTGTATCGTCACCCTTATTAATTAAATGGTTAATTAATTCAGACCCGCCAATTTGACTAAGCCCACTTAACTAGAGCTTATACCCAATTAAGAACATTTAATTGACATTAATTTGAATTTCATACGTTTCAATCGATTAAGGACAATATATAATTTGGTACCGATTTCGAGCGTTGTATGGGGGCGCTAAACCTTCTCCACACGTAACCAACTATCGAACCCAATTTCACGAGTCTCTATTTTTTTGGTGTCTAATTTACCTTAGCCAAGTGATCGGTGGCGACTCTAAACCCTTTTATTTTCCAAGAGCCAAAAAAAAGAGATTTTCCAATTTCAAAAATCAAAAGTATGGTTGCTACAGAACTCATGTATAAGGAGGGACATGAGGTTGGCCAGAAAAGGTATCCCTTGTATCACAATGGGACAATTCTTCCATACTAGTCCAACTACAACACTATCCCCTAAAAGATTAGTCATGGTGTGTTTAGAGGCTATAGGCTCGAATGTCAACTTAAATCTCCTAATCAATACAATACTTATAAAGGAATGAGTGGATCCATGATCAATCAATGCATAAACATGATGAGTATATAGTTCAACGGTACCTGCAATAATATTTGGATCCTCATCTTCTTCCCTGCTCCTCACATGGTAAACTTGAGCCAAAGTTTTAGAATCTTGTCAACTACGAGTTATTGCAGAGCCACCAGGTCTCCCAGAAGCTCCTGATGCATCTTATCTCTAACCCTTGCCTTTAAAAGATTGAGTAGGGAACGTAGGAACCACCGGTATAGAAGACTTAGAAACATTCATCGGGCAATCTTTAATGTAGTGGCCCACCACAAAAGAAACACGCTCTGGATTGCCTATGGCACTGTCTCGTAAGATGCCTTCTCTGACAGAAGTTACAAACAGAGTATTATGACTCTCGGCCAGATCCTTCAATACTCTCGATGAAAGTTGTTCTTGTAGTGAATTGAGACATGGCTTGTGGCTTGGCAAAATTGCCTGATCGGGAATATTGTTGATGGTACAGTTGCTTGCACCGTTATTGTTGTTTACCCTTCTTATATTGTAGAGGGGGTCGAGAATCATCTCGAGGCCTATTCTCAAATTGGTTCAGCCCACCAAACCTCTGCGACCCCTGAGTAGCTTTAGTATAGATTGCCCGATTCATAAGCTCTTGGAAATCTTTAATCCCCATAGCGGTAAACAAAGGCCGAAGTTCATTACTCAAACCTGCGATAAACATTCTACATTTTTCTTCTTCCTTCTTGATATACTACACCCTATACTTGCAGTATTTGTAGAAGTCGTGGATATACTGCTCTACCGGCCTTTCGTCTTGTCTCAAGTATAGGAAAATATCCCGTCTTTCAGCTAGATAATACTCATTGATGTATTTCTTCTTGAACTCACGCAAGAAGTACTCCCATGTTACAACTTTCTCGGGAGCGGTAAGTGTTGTGGTTTCCTACCAACTTAAAGCCTCATCTGTCAACAAGGCTAAGGCACACTCGAGTTTATGCTCATCTGAGCACTGTAATTGCTTGGTCAGAATTCTTATCGTATTATCTAACTAGTGTTCTGCTGCTTCAGGGTCCTTACCAGCCTTACCTAGGAAGAAGGTGGTTCGGTGTTGAGCTAATTATTGATTCATAAAAGTGGCAAGTGCAAAGGATTGTGTAAACTACTCGGATTTGAGGGTAGCCATAAATTGCTTGAACATCTTAGTCATGTTCTTATAACATTCAAACTAAGCAGCTTGCAACACAAGTGCATGATTCAATGGTTCTTGTAGAGGTACTTGTGGATTAAGAGGGTTCTCCCTCCTTTTCTCCTCACCATTAGTCGAGGAGCCAACAGTATGCTCAACTTCTTCGTGAGCCTTGTCGGAGTTAGACATCTTATACTATAAAAGGGAGAAGGATAAGATTAGTTGCAAGTCACAATATAAACAAAATAAACTCCTAGGTGACATATGCAATGCAATAACTATGCAATAGACTTTAGTTTAGTCTTAGAATCGACTAAACACTAGCTCTGATACCACAAATGTAACACTCCCTTCCCGGCCTGGTCGAGAACCGGGTCAGAGCATGTTACAGATGTAACTGGAGGATCCATGTATCACGAATCAATAGGGTGAACAACGTGTGGCAAATAAAAAGATACGACGGACCTCATACTTGTTATTTCTTCCAATGTAATTGGGTGATTTGTAAGCTTTTTAATTAAATATTTTTTTGAATGTTAATAGATTGAAAATGTTATTTCCTATAATGATTTAAATGTAATCTTCAGAGCGTCGAACACTTAGAGGAACACGTTAACAAACACTTAAATGAACACGTTCAGGAACACTTAGACGAACACGTTCGTAAACATTAAATAAACGAACACGAATGCTTAAACGAACACGTTCACATATAGTGTTTTCAATGCGATTTTAACACCCTTTAAGATGCCTTATACGCGTCGTTCTTTACACTATTTTCAAGAGATGTTTAAGTATTATGACGTGGAAGTTCAAAAGTATGAAATATTATCCCTTAACACCCCATAAATTCACCTTAAACATGCATATCGAAGCATTCTCGTTTTCCTTGAAAAACCTACCATGACGACTTCCATAGGGGTCTTTAGCCAACTTTTTTGCCGTGTTAGGATATTTTTTCCCGCATTTTTTCGCAACACTAACATACATGTGTTAATCTATGAGGAAGCATGGTCCCCGTTATTTTGCGCATTCAAAAAACAATATGAATATTTCCTTCAAAAGCCTAACATTTACTCGTTTGGAAGGGAAGAAATGGTAGGAGCAACTCACCATACACAGAAAGCGATTTTAACAGAACTTACCATTTAGGTACGGCGAGTTGTACCTATCATTTTAAAATTACACATCTTTTGGACGAATCTATGTATCTTCAATAAATACTCTTCTATTTTATACAGCTTTCAGATGAATCTATGCATCTCTTATAATGTTTAGGGAAATTTACATCTTTTGGACGAAACGCTCATAACTTGGCCTCATGCCTCACAATATTATTTTCAACAAAAAATCAAAAGTGTATCTTTGAAATTATTAAAGTTCTTCTTACAATATTATTTATGTTTCACAAATCATCCTCATAGCCCATACATCGTAGATATATGGCATGCAACCTCACAACTCGACCTTGATTGCTGCATATGCCATGTTGGCTTACTCTGTGTAGTACGTAGACGGTCAGAGCCAACTTCATCTCTCTAGATTCTAAGGCAGAAGAGGAGGGCGGGCATTGCTCATAATGGGCCAGCTAGAAGTCATATTGTTTGCCCATATTGTACGCTGATTTACATCACTCTCTCAAGTGATGAAGGGTCAAACAGCTGCAGATGCATCATCTAGGGCTTATCTGCTAGAGAAAGTAAAGAGGATCAAGGTGAACTTTATTGCAGATCCCCAACTAATGCAGATGAGGAAGCGGGGTATTGATCGTAATGGGGCTGACAGATATCATATTGTCAGCCCCAATAGTAATGGAAGTTGTTCTTACAACATTATTGTTCCGTGAAATCGCATTGTTAAACGTTTATAACCTTTATTGCTAACCATTTTTTAATATAAGAAATGTATTAATTTTTATAATAAAAGAACGAAAATTTATATCTATGGTTCGGCATGTCCATCCTACATTCACTCATTCAAAATACGCTCTACTTGTTTTAAAAAATGGGGTTTAATGTTTTATTCGTCTGAAACCTGCATGTGTGTTACCTGAAAAAAATAGAAATGATAGGTGCAACTCGACATTAAGGCATGGCGAGTTTTATTGAATTCATCTTGCGTGGAGGGCGAGTTCCACCTATCATTTCGTTTTTTTTGCAAGTACCACACATGTAGGTTTCAGATGAATAAATGCGTCTCCTATTTTTTATTGAACTCGTAGAGTGCATATTTCCTTATATATAGCCGTGACAACTAATGTTTGAGTAAGCAAAAACGGCTCACAATGGCTAAGTATTCTTTTACATATCATATACCATATGTCAATTTTCTTCCACATGTGTCTATCGTTTTACATTTACGAAGTTCTTCTTACAACATTAAGTATGCTACAAAGTTAGCCGTACAACTACATTATTTGGGGCTTCTTTTCCCGAGACATCTTTGCCAAAAACGTCAATATCATTGTTAGACACCAACGATGTCAGTTCTACATAAACTTTAAGAATGGTGTAAGGCTATGGGATTACTGTACGCCATGTAGATTGACTGATGCCTTGGTGTACTATGGTCCTGCATGTAAGGCTCAAGTGGGTACATGAACAGATGATAGGTGATTTTCCACAATGAATACTGAATTTCCAGCATTTTTGAAAGCACTAGCTATTTGAATTGTTTGAGCCTTTTCGGTGAACCTCAACATTTGCGAGCAGCTTAAACTGGAATTTCAGCACTTTTGCAAGCATTGTCTATCTGAAAATGTAATTTCTAATAATGATTCAAATGTCATCTTCGGAGTGTTCTTCTGACATATATTTAACGTGGTTTTTTACACCCTTTAGGATGCTCTATACGCACCAATTTTAGCGCTATTGTAAACATATGTTTTAATAGTACGACGTAAAACTGAAACAAGAAGAAAAAATTTCTCGCAACAAACCACAAAATCCATTTAAACATGCATATTGACTAATGTTTGCTTGTTCTACATGCAAAAAACACAACTAGATAGCGCTTTAACGTGATTTTTACACCCTTTAGTATGCTTTATACGCGACAATCTTCACACTATTTTCAAGACATGTTTCCGTACTATGACGTAAAAGTTTAGAAATACAAAATATTATCCCCCAACACCCCGTAAATTCACTTAAACTATGTCTATCAAAGCTCTGAATCTTGCCTTGCAAAGCTTACCATGATGAATTCCATATGGGTTTTAGGTAACTTTTTTACCATGTTAGGATGTCATGCATGCCACATTTTTATCGTCACCCTAACATACACATGTTTATCTATCGGATGGCGTAACTACCTTTCTTTCAGGAGTTCAAACTCACCATGGGTGTATAGCAAGTTGCACCTATCATTTTTGGCTCAGCCAGCTTTTA
Source organism: Hibiscus mutabilis (assembly GCA_019671005.1). Lineage (NCBI taxonomy): Eukaryota > Viridiplantae > Streptophyta > Magnoliopsida > Malvales > Malvaceae > Hibiscus > Hibiscus mutabilis. The sequence continues at coordinate 87,043 of JAGYYJ010000124.1, read as the reverse complement.
GATGAATCTGTGCATCTACAATAAATAATAGTGACAAATAATGTCCGAGTATACAAACTTTATTTTAAATGTAAAGATAAATATATGTTATGCTCGAACGTCGTCAACAAAATTATAAAGTAAATTAGATCAAATTTAAAGTTCTTACAAAAATAAGAAATCAATATCCAAAAAATATCCATTAAATTTTTTCATTACTAATTAAATAAAAAAATAAGTACTGCAAAAATAATTTATTAAAAAACAAAAGAACAAATCTATCTTCCTCTTCTTTGTCATTTTCCTTTCTTCGGCCTTAGGGTTTGCTGGTGTTTTGAGTGCGTTTGGACATAAAGATGCGACACCTGTCAAATTCTCAGCTAAATCAGGGTTTGTTCATCGTCGTCATTATCATCAATATCCCCACTCTCCTCCTTGTCCGTCTCATCTTCATGATCTGAAGTCATACGACGCGGTTGACTAAACATACTCGGACCAGCTCCCCCAAAATTGCTAGAAAATATAGGATCTGATATGGATATCATCGACAATAATGCTGTCATAGACACCACATCATGATGCTGCATTTCAGGATACTAAGCTTGCGGGACCACAAAGCCGGGCACATAAACAGCTTCCAAAAATTACATGTAGAACCTTACACATATGATGCAGATCATTTTCCTTGACTCGCCCAATTACGAGGCATACCTCTCTACATGCATACTTCATATGGAATATGCAAATTCGATGACCCTTGTGTCATGGAAACAGCTTGATCCCAACTCGAGGATCCATATAACGGTTAAAAATTGGCGACATCAAATGGCTGCAATGTTGGTTATGGTTCAAGTTTCGGTTCCGATTTAACATGTCTTGTGACACGTCTACCTCTACCTTTACCTCACCTCTTCTCAGATCTGCCTCCATATGACCTCGTACCAGATACTTATTGGGCTTGTCAGATTAACAGTACAACATCTCATTCGGGTTGGCTCGTCAAGTACAGTTTGATGTTCACAGCAAACCACTGATGGTATTCAGAAATAGAGAAGTCCAAATCATACACTCGAATAGATTCGATAGGAGGCAACCCATTTCCCCTTCCATACCACTCATCGATGTACGTCGAATGTTTGGTTGGCCAATCCTTTTTACTCTTATCACGTCTGTCTAGCTCTTCCAATTGATCTAAGATGTGCGATACAATTGGCACCGGATGGTGGAATTCGAATTGCCTAAGGACCCGATCATCGTAAAATAGCTTAACAATAGCAAAATATAGCAACGCCATTACAGAAAACCAATTGTCGGCATCATCATACGCAATGTCCGGAATCAAGACTTCAGAATCAACATCCAAATATGGCATCCATATGAACTGTAATAATTTGTTTGTTAAAGAAAATCATTTGCATATAAAGTAATATAATTTGGCAACTACCAACGAAAACCAAATATGGGATACAAATTTTAAATTTCAAATTTGTATTACCTAATCTTGGCAGTAGAGGTCAATCTTCGCTCTCACTTCGAGGATTAATTTCGTATGGTACACATCCTTTTTGCTATTCCCACTCCATCTACATAATACAAATACATACATACATCATGGTTTCCCTAAAAAAATACCCCATATGTCCCTCTTAAATTGTCCCTTATTGATTTTTTTGGGTCAATTTTTTTAACTTTGACTATTTATTATTGATAAAAATATGAAAAAATATATTTTAAAAACTTTCAATTTAGTAGTTTTAAAATATATATTTTATAAAATTTAATATTTTATAATATTTAAAATAAGTATGGTCAAAGTTTAAAAAATTGACTTTTAAAAAGTTAGTAAGGGACAATTTGAGTATGATAGGGAGAGTATTAAACATGATCATGGAAATGAAAATTATTACCTTGTTGCGAGCAAGAATTCATACAGAGGTTTAGAAATTGGAGCCAAGAATGAAAGCCTGAACCAGGCCCATGACTGAAGCAGCACCAAACACCCACCAATATTGGTATGCACGAATCTATCGTTCATGAATGTCTGGGTCGCTGCCTTGCACAACTCTCGGTAGAGGAAAGCTAATATTTCAGATCACGAACTGAATCTTCTTGCTTCGTGCGCAGTATTCAAGAACTAGAGGTACTGCGTGTACACGTGAGAAGTCGATTTGTCTGGTATTAGCATCCCACCGAGAAGACGCAATATATACGTCTGAGCTGCATTTGTAATTTAAGATGTAGAATTTCGATTCACTTGAAACGCACTCTTGAGCCACGTCATCCTTGCCCGTTTGCCATTTATTTCCGTTCCCGCTGGTGTCTTCTCCAACTGTTGAATACAAATGTATTCTGTAATATAGTTGTTGCACGCAATGACTGGCAATCCCAAAATTAGGACGCCGAGATGCATAGCTACATCATGGAGGGTGATTGTGCACTCTCCGCACGGCATGGGGAAGGTGTACGTCTCTGGTCTCCATCGCTCTACCAACGCATTTATCACATGCGACACGATCTCAAAATCACGGATTTTCGCCGCATAAATAAATCCAGTTGTCTCTAGAGACCTACAAATTTCTACACATGACGGCTCGTTCCATAAAATCTGGGGCCGAAATTTGTTATCCTCCCTCTAAAAACACAAGATTTAAATTAATTACTAACATACTTTTTAAAAACTACAAATTAAAATTAAAAAAAAAACAAGTAATCAATCATTACCAATAAGTCCATGTTGTTCATGATGTGATCCTCTTCTCGTCTTAACAACGCTATTTTTGTTCTAATAACTCTCCGCCAAAAAACGTTAAATTGTAACAACACAATCGAATAGCAAATAGTTTTATCAAATAAAATTCGAAACACCAAAATAAAAAATCAAAAGACCGTTTACCTTGAATCTTCTGAAAATTTTTTCGTGCTTGAACTAAAGACATCGAAGAGTATTTAGGTGCTCAACAATCTACACTAAACTTCATATTTATACTACACATCATAAAACCCCAACTTCAAAAATTTGACCGTTGGGCAACGGGTACAAAAGGTAACTCGCCATGGCTCCACGGCGAGTTCCAATTTGTAGCCGTTATCCAACAGTCAACATGCTCAGTTACGTCGTTTGGTTGAGACGTTGGACCCGTCGTTAATCTATTTGAAACTCGCCATACCCATGTGGCGAGTTCGGTTTAGTATATAGTTAATCACCAGATTAAGATTAAAACATAATTATAATTTTTGGAGAAAAAAATTGGAGTTCGCCTTGACGATACGATGAATTTGAATAATTTTTTTTGAAAAGCGAGTTCACTATAGAGATCTTATACAAGATATTTTATGATTCCGGATCGTGCAAAAGTCAAAATAAGATTTAAATGTCCTATTTTTGCCCTCCCCTTTGACTATTGTCCATGTGGGTGACGGTGACGACAACAGTCTGTTAACCCAGCAGTCCCGGCAAATCAGGTTACACTTCTTGGAATTTTTGATGAAAATGAGACAGCCGCCTACCATTTCATTTTAGGACAACTTTCAAGCATTTTGCTCTGTTGTCGCTTTTTATCTACATACACATTACACGCACATATAATTTGCTTCCTTTAGTCGTACACTAGTTTTATTTGTATTTAATTGATTGATTCGGTTTGGATCCTTGTTTCAATATGGGCACCCTTTGCCATTAATTAGTATTTGGTGAATTATTTATTTATCACCTACCTTGAAAATTAAATTTATGAAATTAAAATATTTATTACGAGATAATTTTTATGGTTGCAATTAATCCATATTATTACTCTAGTAGAATCGATTCATTATGTGAATATAGACTAAGATTATTTATATCTTAAATATATCGTTAAAATAATTGATGATAATTTAACTATTCATTAATTTTACGAATTGATGTGTTATGTTTTTAAATAAGATTATAAATTTAAAGTATGAAACTGTAAATGAAGTTGAATTGAAAGGATGACACGTAATTCTTAAATTAATTAATTAATTAAATACTTATAATTATATAAAAATAATTTATGCAAATATTGCATCAAAAAAAGTAAAACTAATGAGATTCACTAATTGGTCTAATGCTAATGATGCTTATATTATCTCATCAGATGTGTAAACTAATGAGATTCTCGTATGAGAATAAAATACTTTTCTATTTAATAAAAAAAACTAATGATAATATTTTTTTTAGGCAGCGTGTGAGCAATAGATAACGAAAATACCTGTAACGTAATTACTGCTCAAATTAATGTTGGGGGGGGGGGGGATCTGATTTTGGTCGCCATAAATGCAAAATCCTTCAAGTTGACGAACGATGAAGCATACACGTTTATCCACGTTAATTGTTTCAAACATAAGATTAAGATCCGCATTCTATGTATTCTAGACATGCACAATAAATATTCTATAGTTCAATCTCAAATTACATTTTCAAAGATTTGGCTTCAGGCTTTCCACACTGTGGTATGTGGATTACAATATTTTTTGTAGGATTTTTTAAGATAAATTATTGATTTTATTTATCTAAAGAAACAACAAGCTATTATAAACAAACATTTACATCTATAAGAGTGACCAACCGAACCCTCAAGCTAAGTACAATTGAATATTTACAATATCACTCCTACCTATATCTTTCATTTGCATTCTCATTCTCGCTGTATGCTGTACAATATGAACAATAAAAGCAACAGCTCTAGCAGTGTTATTTGTCATATTTCTTTTATTCAAAGAAGAGCACAAAATATAATTATAAATCTTTTGTAAACGAGTACTTTAAACACATATATTATAAGCATCTTTTGAGATCATTGAACGAAGATAAATGAATGATTGAAAAGTTTAAGAGGTTTGTAAAACTAAATAAATTTTCACGACGTAAGCGAATCTTAATACATACAAGCATGCATACATATAGGGATGGGCCCAGAGGGGCTGAAAGGGGCAATCACTCTCTAAAAATTTGAAATTCATATATGATTTAGAATTTTTTTTTAGAAATTCTCTATGTGTTTTTATTAAAAATCTACCCCATAAAATTTTACAAGTCCGCCCTCTCTTAGAATTTTATAGGTTCGCTTCCCTTAACAAAAAATCTTGTGGTCATCCCTGCATACAGAGATAGGAAAGAAAGATAACTCATTGATTAATTATCATGACCGAAACTTTTGGAGTCCCGTCCCCATCTCGCATGCCGACTGTATGGCCGAGTGGCCATCCACTGGATGTGTCGCCAGATGTTACTCTTCCTCATGCGTTGGAGCGTGCTGGGTTGTTGGTCGATGATGAGGATTTACGTGATCCTAAGAAAGCCAAGGATGTCGAGTTAGGGTTTAGCAAAGTGAATGATATTGGTTCCACTGAGGGCCTTGAGTCGACAGGGGTGTTGGCTGATGAATTTATGGATGAATTGTGGTCTGGTACGAAGGATGTTGTGCAATTACTTGGTGTCGACGGTTCGGTTGGGGATTCCGTGGCTGCTAGTGTAACACCCCCGACCCGGATGTCACAATTTGGGCCTCAAGCCCAAACCAAAACCATAAAATTCCTTAAAACAAGTTTAGCCCAAACAAGTTATTTCTTAAGCATTTAAATTCAATAGTTAAAAATATAATTAAATAATCAAAACAATACAAAGGAGCTCCAATTTAATTTAAAACATTAAACATTTAATTTGATTTTTACAATTTCAAAATAAGAAATACATACTCAACCACGTAAGGCCCTATGAATACATAGCCTACTAAACACAAGTATCGTACTCTGGAAGCCTCCACATGCTAAAATCCTGAGCTGATAGTGCTCATCGAACCTATGATCCAACGATCAACCTACGCACGGAAACAATGATTCCAAGCGCCGAGCTTACAAAGCTCAGTGGTATACATCTACTATACTATACTTCATGCATATCATAAACATAAACACGCAAGCTAGCACGAGCAATAAGGATAGATAAGTAAACATGTGACACTACCACTAGTCGCCTAAACACATGCTCTCAACATGACAATCATCATATATGGCCCACAAGGCCCAACCATACTCGAGATATCATCGGACCCTCCGAGCAAAACACACAATAACATCATCGCAAAATTGGAGTGAGGCCCGATGTCACCCAACATCGAAAATGTAACCTCATGCTCAGAATCTCACATCGAGCATCAATACTCAGAATCTCACATCGAGTAGAATGGCTCGGAATCTCGCATCGAGCATCATCACTCGAAATCTCACATCGAGTAGTCTTCATGTATTGCCACTCTACCACTAGGTATCCGTATCCCACCAACCAACGGTGACTCAACTACACAAGTGCCCGAACTTAGCACGACTCAACATACGATCCACCAATGACCCCTATGGTTTACTATTATCAAACAAGTCACTCAACATTTACCGATTTATTACTCATTAGGCTCATATATAATTAATCCCATTTATTAGCTCTATTTTTAATATTCAAATCGATTTTTATCCTTATCTTTGCATTATAGATTATTTATCGTATCAGGTACCGATACTTGTACAAGGTATCAATACGGTACCCTAGGTATCGGTACACATATGTACCGATACTAAAACTACTCATTAGAATTTATTAATTTTCTACAAGTATTGGTACGGGTTAACCCATACCGGTATTGCCCCTAATTGCGTAACGGTACAACCAAAGCTTGTACCGATACCCTATTCACGGGTTCACAAAATTTTCTCGAATTACGATATTACCAAGCTTACACGATCCCTAAAGCTTATGAAAGTCATTAGAGTTGGTTTGCTAACGCCTTAATCCCATTAATAATAATTACCAGCTTTAATACTATTTATTCAAATATAACCATTATTCATCTATTATACATATTATATCGATTCACATCAACCCATTCGAACAAGCATATAGAACATCACAATTCATCAACCAAACAACAAATCATCAAATATCACACAAGCATCGCAGACAACCCTATACAGTCTCTAAAGCCTTTAACAGTCCCATCATATTCGTATTATCATCATGTATCTCGTACAGTTATCGAATCTCATAAATACGGTCCCCAACATGCATATTTTTCATCTACCTTATTTACAGATACTAGGACGCAAGGCAATTATATTTATGATGCTCAGAAAGCGACAAGAGTTCGAGGTTTACTAACCTTATGTTGACATCACTAAAATCCTCATCCGAGCTTCTCGAATATTCTATTTGACCTGATATCTAATCCTGTAAAATCCTCGTATAACAACAATTATGAAGCTATATTAATTCATGCATCCCCTATTCAAATTACGAGGTTAAATGCGTAAAAATAGCCTACCATGTTCAAATTTGGTAAAACAGAATGTGTCATTAGATCCGAAACATCGAGAAACCCCTTAGTAAGGTCCCTAAAAAAAGTCAACGATCGGTCAACACCCGGTCAAAGACTGGTCAACTGCCATGGAAATCTGGTGCGACACGATGCACCGTAAGTTGGGTGTACCCTAAGAGCGGGATCTAGTACGAGCAGGCGCACCCGTGAGGCATTATCCCATGCGGTAGGGTGTACGTGCACCCGCAAGATAATCATCTCGTGCGACGCGGTGCACACAGGCCATGTGCACCTGCCTGGCCTGGCACACGCCCACCCACATAGGCGACGCGTGGGCCTTTCTCGTGTGGTCAGACGGTACCGACGAGCTCTAGCCCGATAAATCTCTGGTCGGTGAGCACACCGATGGCCTCCATTTGCAGTGGTTCTAGCTAGAACATGACCAACCATGCTTTCTCGATTCTTCTTTCTCTTCACTCTGATGAACGGCAATGAGACGACCGTCGTTGGACTCGTCTCGGCGAGATCTTTCCAATAGCGGTAGAGGTGTCGTGCACGACGACTCCGATGGCTATAGATTGAAGTTCAAAACCTCCCCCTACTTTTCTCTCTTTCTCTCATTTTTTTCTCTCTTCCATAAAAATATCTATTTTTTTCCTTTTTCCTCTCCCCCATCACATCACCAGCCAACCTAAAACATAATACCCCAATTTCTTTTCTTTTCTTATTTTATTTATTTTTCCATAAGGCCCAAACCCATTATCTTTGGATTTGGGTTTCTAATCCTAAGGCCCAATTTCGAGTCGTTACAGCTAAGGAATCCTACGCAAATAAGGTTGCGCAAAACCTTAAAGACAATAGGAAGTTGATAGCAACGGTTTTTTTTTCAAGATAATGTAGTTGTGTTGGAAGATGATTACATTATCGATCATTCAGGTGCATTTCTATCGATCAAATTTTTGGACCGTGTGCATGATCAGATTGATAGCAACATGCGCAATACAATCATTGTGCGCCTCTTAGGAAGAACCATTGCTTTCAAGACTCTTCAATCTCGTTTGATTACTATGTGGAAGGTTTTAAGGGATATCCAACTAATTGATTTAGAGAATGATTATTTCTTGGTTTACTTTGAGAAAGAAAGTGATTACACAAAGGAGTTAACCGAAGGCCCGTAGACTATCTATGGAAGTTATCTTACTGTTCAACTGTGGAGTAGGTCGTTTTCAACTTTTAAAAATTACCCTTCGCATGTCATTGTGTGGATACACCTACACGGATTGCCATACCGGTATTATTCTAAGGCTCTTTTTTGGCTTATCGCTTCGGTTGTTAGCCATGTGGTTAAGATTGACTATAAAACTCGCGGGGAGTGTTGCAAATTTGTAAGATTGGTCGTCATGATAGATTTTAACAAGCCTTTGTTACCTTGTATTGGAATTGATGAGAGAATTTAGAAACTTGAGTATGAGGGGCTCCAACAGATTTGTTATAGTTGTGGAATGTATGGGCATTCGAAAGAAAGTTGTGGTGTTAATGCGGACAAGAGTATGGTATTTGAGGGCTCACTGGCAAGTGATGTGCATCCAGCTCTCACATCTTCGACTGAACCGAGTGAGAATGCATTATTTAGGTTATGGATGACAGTAGACACCAGGCATCGTCATCCCTCGAATGTTACAAATGGTTCTAAGATGTCAAATTCGAGGAGTGGGCATTCTAGGAATAGTTCAAGTTCTTGTTTTGCTGTTCTGTCATAGAAAAAGGGTGTACAAGAGGTCGAGAATCCTATTGTTGATAACATTTTGGATGGTGGTATACGAAATGAGCCTGTACAGGTATGAAGTATTAACGCCAAGGTTGAATGTTGTTATGTTGAGCATCCCTAAGAATGCTGTCTATATAGCCTCAAACCCTAAAAACAAATATAAGAACGTATCTCGATCTAAAGGAAGTGTGACCGTTGTGCCAATAGTGGCAGATCTAGAGAATGTGGTAGTTTTATAGGAACCACTGGGTGTTTTTGATAGGCATGCAACTGTTACGATTGTGGAGAAGCAGCAGCCGAAGTCCAGTTCGGTGAGAGGAAAGATAGTGAAGGCTAAGAGGTTTTCATTTCGAGGGTTGTCTACTTAGGGTTTTTAGTTGAGTAAACCACCGAATGTCAAGACTAATATGCAGTCAGCTCTTCTAGATTAGATGCATAGTTTTTCTCGCAAGTTGGATTCGACCAAGGTCGTGGGGGCTTCGACTATGCACAATCCTAGTTTTACGGCGGGCATAAGTGACAATGAGGGCTCGACACAAGCTGTTTATCCTATGAAGCCCTCGGTGCAAGTTGAGTAGCACGATGATGTAGTTTCGGTTAACATGCCAGATTCTATGGAACAGTAAGTTCCTCACATTTTCGTTTATTTATGATGATGAGTCTATTATTTTGGAATTGCCAGGGCCAGCTAGCTCTAAATTTTGTAGTATTTTCTGTTTGCTTGTTCGGGAGTGTCAACCGAAAGTGGTTTCTCTGTTTGAGCCAAGGGTGAGTAGTCGTCGGGCGGATAGGGTCATTGTTTCTTTAGGTTTTGATCATTCTTTCTGAATCGAAGCTCATGGTTTTGGTGGTGGAATTTGGTTATTGTGGGATATGTTTGTTGAGATGGAGATACTTCATGTCTCGAATCTGTTCATAAATGGGCATTTTTGCTCTACGGAGAAGACAAATTGGGTACATTTTACTTCTGTTTATGCGAGTCTTGAGGTGTTTAAACGGAGACTTGTCTGGTCTAAAATGGATGAGCTTAATCCTGGTTTGGACATTCTGTGGGTTGTTAGAGGAGATTTTAATGTCATTTTGACACTGGATGAACGCAGAGGAGGGTCGAGTAATGGTTCGTGTGGGAGTTGCCTGTTTGCGGATTTTCTACATGATACAGGACTCATGAATATGGGTTTTCGTGGGCAGCCTTTTACTTGGTCTCGTGGAGACTTATATCAGCGGCTTGACAGATGTGCGGTAAATAATGCATGGAACATTTGTTACCCGGATTCCCATGTCTTACACCTTAATAGAATTGGATATGATCATAGCCTCCTTTTATTAAAATTTGAGGAGGCAACTCTCATGGTTCAGAATCGTCCATTTCGTTACCTTGGGGCTTGGCAGGAGCATCCATAATTTTTCAGATTTCTTGCTTTCGGTTTGGAAGGTTAGTTTACCTCTTGAGATAATGTTCGTGATTTTCAGTCTTAGGTAACTATTTAGAATCGGGATATTTTCAGACATATTACTCAGAGGCAGCGACATTTAATAGTAAGATTGTGTGGCATTGATTGGGCATTGCAAGCCTCCCATTCAGAATCTTTACTTGAATTGGAAAAGAAATTGAAGGCGGAGTTAGAGAATGTACTTGATCGGGAGGAAAGCTTTTGGCGACAGAAATCTTGCATTAACTGGGTGTTACATGAGGATCGTAACACAAAGTTCTTCCATGCATCTACTCTTGCCCGACGACGAAAGAATACTATATCAGCATTGCGGTTGAATGATGATACTTGGTGTGATGATTCGGGGTAGCTATCCGATTTAGCCGTGGGTTTTTACAAGAACTTGTTTGCAAGTTCGATGGTGGAGGTGAAGCCATATGCGACTAGAGGCATGTTTCTGGCCATTTCGCAGGATAAGCTTAGGGAGCTTTCTAGGCCACTTTTGGATGAGGAAGTTCGAGCGATTGTTTTTGATATGGGATCTCTTAAGGCTTCTGGTATTGACTGTATTCATGGTATGTTCTATCAGCGTAATTGGGCAGTTATGGGTACATCTGTGTGTCAATTTGTTTGTCATGTATTTAAGGGTGGTGTCGTGCCTGTTGATATTAACAAAACTCTACTTGTTCTGTTACCTAAGGTTACGACACCAGAAAAGATAAGCCAGTTTCACCCAATAAGTCTATTTAATGTTATATACAAAGTGATTACTAAATTCATTGTTAATCGGTTAAAGCCTTTGCTTCCCTGCTGGGTTTCAAAAAATCAAACAAGCTTTGTTCTTGGTCGTGCCATTACTGATAACATTGTGATTACATAAGATGTAATTCATTCGATAAGGAGGAAGTCAGATCGATGAGGTTGGATGACAGTTAAGATTAATTTGAAAAAGGCATATGACAGATTGGAGTGGAACTTCATTAATGATACTCTTGCAGACATGGGTATTCCCGACTCCCTGCGATGTTTGATTATCCATTGTGTTTCGACATTATTTACTCAGGTTCTTTGGAATGGATCCGTGACTTCTCCGTTCACACCATCTAAGGGAGCCAGGCTAGGAGATCCGCTCTCACCATATTTGTTTATTCTCTGCATGGAAAGACTAGCTCATACCATTTAGTTAGCAGTTTCACAGGGGCAGTGGAAACCTTCCGTACATCGAAAGCAGGGCCTGGTATTTCTTATCTTTTTTTCGTTGATGACATGTTGTTTACTGAGGTGTTGTTTACTCAATACGCTCTTGTTCGTTCTATTTTGGATACTTTCTATTATGCTTCAGGCCTTAAGGTTAGTATTGCGAAGACGACTATGTTTTCTCTCAGAATGTCTAGCGTGCTTTAAATAACCAGATTAACGCGCTTCTTGGGTTTAAGGAGGTAACTGACTTGGGTCATTATTTGGGAGTTTCGATACTCTACATGTGTGTTACGACGACATCGCACAAGTATCTGATTTAGATGGTTCAAAATAAGCTTAGCAGATGGAAGGCGAAAACATTATCATTAGCTGCACGTATTACACTTGCTAGAGCTATGCTCTTGGCTATTCCTTCATATACAATGGAAACAATAGTGATTCCCAAGAAAACATGTTTGGAGTTATAGAAGTTGTTTCACCGTTTTATTTAGGGTATTTTTGATTCGGGTGTAGGGGTTCATCTTGTTCGTTGGGAGGAAGTATGTAGGCCGAGTTCAAATGGGGGCCTTGGCTTTCATTGAATTCATGTTTAGAATGATGCATTCTTAACGAAATTGGCATTTCAGTTACTCACGAAACATGATACATTATGGGTCCGTTTCCTTCGTGCTAAATATAAGTGTAATTCTCGAGTTCCGGGCTCAATTCGAAGTCAAAATTGTTATTCCCTGTGGCGAGGTCATAGTGTTATTTGGAAGAATGTTCGAGATCATATTATTTGGAACATCGGGCATGGACATAATGTGGATTTTTGGTAGGACTCTTGGGTGGCGGATGTAAGACCGTTGGCTTATTAGGTGTTGCCCGGTCATGGTGGCAAGCCGCGCGGGGTTTCGGTGGCGGCCATGGTTGTGGCAAATGGGAATTAGAATTGAGAGATTCTTCATGATCGTCTACCCCCTATGTTTTGCTTCGCATGGCTGCTATCAAAGGGCCAAGTAATGCTATAAAATCAAATGGAATCAGTTGAGATGGCTCGTGTATTCAGCAATTTACGATTTGAGATGTTTATGTGGTTCGCACTAAGTTGCCTTTTGGCCCACATGACATAGTTTGGCAGGCGATTCAGAATTTTTGCGGCATTCAACGCATTAAGGTTTTTTTATGGCTCGCTTGTTGCAGTAAGTTGATGACTAATATGGAGCGTTTTCGTAGGATGTTTACCGTCGATGGAAGATGTCCAATTTGTTCAGCCGAGACTGAAGATGTGAATCACTTGTTGCGCATTTCTCTATTGACTATGATGCTATGGACTTTAAGGAATGGATTCGGTTCAATCTCTTGTGGCCAGAATATTTTGCTAAGGATAGCGTGGACTGGGACTTGCTCTTTGGTTCGGTTCTATGAAATTTGTGGTTGTACCGCAATTCCGTTGCGTTTGATAGTCCCCTCGAGCCACCCGATTCTATCATCGACCGTAGCGGCGTCTTGTAGGCTACTGTGTTACGAATTGTTGCTTCGCAAGTCCAAGGTGCTGTTGGAGGTCGGGGGCCGCTGCAGCAAGTGGTTTGGTCGCCGCCATTGCAGGGTTGGTTTAAAATCAACTCCGATGGAGCGCGAAGGTTGATGGACGGTCAGGCAAAATGTGGAGGCACGATCCGCGATTCCAATGGGGCTTGGGTAATTGTTTTACAAAGGGTGCATGAGTGTGCTCGGTTGTGGAAGCTGAGCTATGGGGCGTGTACACAGGGTTACTATGTGCTTGGAACTTGAGTCTTTGGTGTGTTGAGATTGAAGTTGATAGTCTTGAGGCGTTGCGTTTAATCAGATTGGGTGCGCATGGCCAAAGTTTGCCCGGAATAGTTTTGCATATCGTAGAATTATGTGATCGTGATTGGAGCGTTTCATTCCAACATGTTCGATGCGAAGGTAACAAAATCGCGAATCAAATGGAGAAGATTGCGAACTTGGATGATCTGGAGGTTCGATTGTTTACTACTCCCCCGATGGAGGTTGGTAGGCTACTCAACGCGGATGTTGGTGACTAAGGTGTTGATCCTAGTGCACTCGATGAAGCTCAGCTACTCAACGTGAATGCTGGCGGGAGTAACCGGGTTGGAGCTTTGGTGCACTCGATAAAGCTTGGCTAATGGTATGATCACTATGGCTTGCTTGGTTAGTCTGATGGTTAGTAGGTGGTTTTAGTTTGTTTGGGTATGCCAGTATGGTATATTAGTTTGGTTAATGATTAATAGAGATTTAAATATTGTTTTGGTTGTATTTTGCCAGGTGAGTCTCGGTTGGACTTTGTTTTATTATTATCATGTGCACTCTTTTTCCTTCATTAAGATTAAAGAGATTTTTTTAACGAGATACGTGTTAATAATTCCCTATTTTTAATAAAAAGTTCAAATTCCAATATTTATAATTTTTTTCCTACTTGAAATGAAATTTTCCCATTTAATAAATCAATTAAATATGGTTTACGTTTTTTAATTAAAATCCATAATAGTAGTTTTTATGAACTTTATAATGAATAATTAATGTATAGGAATGGGATTACTTAATTACTTAACTAATCAAACTTATGTAGCCAAAATTTGTGACATAGTCTTAGTCCATCATATGTATATATCTATCTAGCCACCAAACACCCTTATTTATACACTAATCCAAATCTTCCCCTTTAATAATATCTTGGTTTAACTACAAAATAAATATTTAAACTATATATATTTTTTATAATAAATACCTAAAGTTTTATTTTTAATTAAAATAAGTATCTAAAATTTTATTTTTAGTTAAAATAAATACCTCACTTAACTTTAAAATAAACAAAAAATAAAAACACTTATTAAAAAAATATAATTTAAGGAGTTATTTAATAATTAAACCTAATATCTTTTTAAAAAGTTATAAATTCAAAAAAAAGAAACTTTGAACAGTGTGAAAAACAACAAGGAGTGGATCCCACTCCTAAATACATACATTTTTTTCAACTTCATTTCCCTTTCTTTTTAATTCTCATTCTTTCTCAATCCTTCTCTTCATTGTTTCCTTTATCTTTCCCTCTCTTTTACTTCAATTCATTTCTGCTGTATTCCTTGCTTTTATTTGTTTATTTCTGAAAAAATATCATTGCTTTCTGGGTAGAGAAAGAGGAAATCAGTATGCTTGGGATTGGATTAGAGGCCATGATTCCCAAATCTTTGTTCTTTGGATTGCTTTAACAGTAAGTATTTGTATTTTTGATTCATTCTTTCCATATCTGTTGCCTTAATCTCTGGGTTCATTGAATTGTTTTTAGTTTGACTTAATTATCATTTCCCCTTTTTATATTTGTTTAATTCACCTGACGTATGGTAGCTTTGTTTTTGTTTTCGGAGAACATTTAAATTTTTTGCCAGTTTTTGGAAATTCAAAAGGTGATGTTTTTGTGATTTTTTCCATTTTCCAGATCAGCCGGCTTTGAAAATCAATCATTTTTTTTTCTTTTCTTTTGTTGAAGATTGCAATTCAGTTTTGGATGTTGGTATCATCGTTATCTTCTTGTTCTGGTGTATGTGTATGTTTTTTTTGACTTTTTTGTTCATATTTGAAATTGCAGTGTGTTGTCACTGTTTCCAATGAACAATGTTTGATCTGATACTATGTTCTCTGTTTACTCTTTTTTGTTTCATTGTATTTGATTGTTATAGAAACATCAATAATTTCAGGTTCTGGACTCTGATTTCTTTTTGATATGACTAAAGGGATTTTTTTTTTCTGATTGTAAACATGGATTTAGTGTATGATCATCACAATTCTTTGGTAGTTTATTAACTTGTTTTTTGTCCTGAATTTCTGGGAATTTATTCCCAGGCTTTATGTTCCTTTTGATCTATATAATGTGAAGGATTCCTTGTGTTCATAGCAGAAATACTTCTAATTGGGAGAAATACTCTTTAAAATTTCTCATTCATTTGGGATACTTTTGAAACGTAAGTAGAATTGTAGGTTTACTTGTGAACTATGATAGAAGAATTAAGGCATTTTTGAGTTTCTGTCTCTAGGGAACACGGATAGAGACACATAATTCAAGCATGACACGACATGGATACAATGACAGATATGGTAATAAGGATTATTTTTTATGCAATCATATACAATATAAATGTAAAATGGATACTTTTCAGATAAATATTAACATGCAATTAGCTTCTCTCTATCTCTTTTTTTTTAATTCAAAACTTGTAAGCTGATTATCTAATGTTTGAACAAATGGACTTCATTTAAAAATTTCTCTTAGAGAAATAATTTTAACCTTTGTAAGTAAATGTGAATCTCAGTGCCTTACTGAAGTGTTTGGTTTATCCAATAAGATGATCTAAATGTCTAGATGGAGTTTTGTGATTTAGAACAATTTACATTATTTTGCATAACAAACATATCTCCCCTTCTTATCAGTAGGTGATTGAATTTTCTAGAGATATTATCTCATCAGATGTGTAGCATGTGTCATTACTGTGGTGCTGAACTTTCAAAATCCAGCGAGGACAAGAGGAAACTGGAGAACGGTAATGTTTTAATCTCTTGTAGTGGAGACCCAATTCGGCCGTGTAAATTATATTGGGAGAGGCAAGGAAGAGAACTTGTAAAACGTGATGGTAATACTCCGTATTCAACACCATTGATCAGTCCAGCTTCTTCATTGTCTAGCAGTGATCGTTCATACTCTAGCTGCAGTTAGTATCCATCTATTTTTCTATTTGTTAATTTAGTTCTATCCCATTTTGAGATAACTATTTTAAATTTTGTATTCTGTTCCATCAGGTTATTTTTCAGTTGATATGAACTCATATGATCGGTAAGTGCCCTTCTTTTCTATTATGGTGCAGTTATACTACAAGTCATTAGTAATTGGAGACTTGTGATTATGTACCATGATAATAAATACACACATGTACTTATTTATATTTGATATTTCTCAGGGTTGAGGGTGAGCAAGAGTTTTGTTCAAAAATTAGTCATGGGGAGCTCAATTATCTGCCAAATGGACGACACCCGAGCTCAGAAGACCTTGGGGAGAGAGTTGATAGCTCGAATATGATAACTGAAAGCAACTTGAGGGACGAGAAAAATAGGAATGATATGGACATAGATAGAGATGGTGAGAAAACAGAAACTGGTAATGAGCTAGCAGCAAAAGAAATTGAAAACTCTCCTAGAACCTTTTTCAAGGAGAATGGAGTTCCCCAATTTATTAATGGTGAAATAGATAGTCAAATTTGGGAACCGCCAGAACCTGAAGATCCGGAAGATGACTTGGAGAATACTCTGGCTTATGATGATGACGACGACGAATGTGGAGATGGCATAAAATGGGGAAAACCAAGTTCCTTGAGTCATGCAGATGTGGGCAATGGACTCTACAGTTTTAAAGAGGAAAAACAGAGGGCAATGAAAGAGGTGATAAATGGGAAGTTCAAAGCTATTGTTAGTCAACTTCTTAAATCAGCGGGTGTTGCCTGTTCTGTGAATGACAATGATGGTTGGGTGGATGTAGTTACTTCTTTATCCTTGGAAGCCGTTCTTTTTTTGAAACATGAACCTATTGATGGAAATGCAATGGGTCCAGACGGACGTGTGAAAGTGAAATGCATTGCAACCGGTTCTCGCAGTCAAAGGTGATATGATTTAAGTTATGGATATTTCTTCAATAATTAATTTAGATTTCACATTGAAGATACATATAGGTTTTTATTTCATTTTTTATGTTTCTTTTTAAGATTAATGGGT
This sequence comes from Hibiscus mutabilis, assembly GCA_019671005.1. Lineage (NCBI taxonomy): Eukaryota > Viridiplantae > Streptophyta > Magnoliopsida > Malvales > Malvaceae > Hibiscus > Hibiscus mutabilis. The sequence continues at coordinate 69,560 of JAGYYJ010000124.1, read as the reverse complement.
GACTGTAATGTGCTTTTCTGAAGTATCATCTTCGGATCTGCATAAAATTTAATTAATTGAGAGAATATTGTTTACTTTTCCTTTAACTGGTAGCATGTAAAAACTTAACACCCTTTTTTAAGATACATGTAGGTTTTTATTTCATTTTTTATGTTTCTTTTTAAGATTAATGGGTGACTGTAATGTGCTTTTCTGAAGCATCATCTTCGGATCTGCATAAAATTTAATTAATTGAGAGAATATTGTTTACTTTTCCTTTAACTGGTAGCATGTAAAAACTTAACACCCTTTTTTAAAATTTAATTAGTTGAATGAATATTAGAGCATTCGTAAAAATCAACATCTCTCTTGCATTATTTGAAACACCTCGTTATACTAGAAATTTAATGTTATTGCTGTTATAGGATTCGTCCCTTGAACCTAAAAATTAACTTTTTTTTTTGCAGCCAATTAATCAAGGGCTTGGTCTTCAAAAAGCATGCTGCTCATAAGCACATGCAAACTAAGTTCAAGAATCCAAGGCTGTTATTAATTCAGGGATCCCTCGGTCAGTCCTCAAGTGGGTTGTCTTCATTAAGTTCACTAGATGAGGTTCCATGGCAAAAATGAATTCTAATTTTTGTAACGCAGAAGTTTTCTACTCTTTTCTGATCATTGACCCTTAAAAACAGGAAAAAGGTCATATGAAAGCTCTAAGCGAGATGATAGATACGTGCCATCCAAATGTGATATTGGTGGAGAAATCTGTTTCACGTGATGTTCAAGAGTGTATACTTTCCAAAGGAATCACGCTGGTGTTTGACATGAAGCTTCATCGTCTCAAGAGAGTTGCATGCTGTACTGGCTCACCAATAGTACCATCCGATCATTTGATTAATCAAAACCAAAAGCAGAATGATTCCTATAAGCAGTGCGATTCCTTTCATATTGAAAAGTTTGTTGAAGAACATGTCTGCTCTGGTGAAGGGGGAAAGCGGCCAAGTAAAACATTGATGTTTCTTGAGGGGTGTCCTAAACGTCTTTGTTGCACTGTACGTTGACAACTTATTCTTCTGTTTCTTTCTTTCTTGATTCTGTTTCCCCAGTAGTCATGATGCACCAACATGTTCTTGTGTACATGCAAACACACATGCACTGGAGTTTGGGAAGCAAGATGGAGTTAGATTGTGGATGTGAGAACTGGTAATATTGTATGGGTGGTTTATATATGGAAAAAAGTATGCAGTTCTAATCAAAGAATAATTCTTTTAACAGCTTATTCTTTATTTCATTTTTTCATAAAACTTCTCAATAGGAGAACTTTAGATGTTGTTTTACATTATTTTTAGTAGTTCTGACATTAATGGACTAGCACTAGGCTTTCAGCTTCAAACCTCATTAACCAAAGCTATTAAATATTCCACTATAATACATACTAAATGAAGTACATACATTTATTATCTCTTAGGATCTTATGTATTGCTAAGTTGTTGTATGTTGCAAGTTTGAAACACAATAAAATCTTAGAACTTGGTCCTCTTATGTTGAAATGTTGAGAAAAAGCAGCTTGCTGTAGCCTTTGTTCCTTTCCCTACAAAGACTGCTCAATCCTAGTCTCCTACAATTTTTTTTTTCTCGAAATACTTCTACCTATTTTAATTTTTCACTTAAGATTTTTTTATATGCAAATTCTCTGAAAACACTGAATTTTATTAAATAAATTATTAAAACTAACTATTGGTTTAAATAAAATTTTCTTCTAAATCTTCCATAAAATTAAAATGAAGTTTTCTCGCATTTTTTTAAAGGCTTCTCCATTGTAGTCTCCTAAGAATTTCTTTATTGGAAAAAAGTTTCATCTCGTCTTTTAATTGGGGTAATGTAGACGCCAATTTTCTCCGAGTCTGTTAATTTGTTTAAAGCGTGTTCATTAATTAATTTGATATTCTCCCAAGCATTCATTTTAACTCAAGTCAAATACATTTTAAAAACGAAGTTCCTTTATAGGTAAGTTACACTTTACCAATTATAGTTGTATATGTATAGTGTTGTTATGGGCTGTTACTTTTGAGACTTGGGTATCTTCCACTTGGTTTCTGTGCAACATCAATTTCTGTCCTCCTGTTTCTCAGAAATAACTTGTGATTGTTATCTGATCTTAAGATATTTGACGTGATGCTATCTGCCGGATAACAAGCTTCTTCTTCATTTGTTTCTTTTCTGGTATATCTATGGCATATTCATGTCTGTGTACTTCCTTGTTAACTTGATATCGTGATGTTGCAGATTTTGCTGAAAGGAAGTCATTTTGAAGAACTGAAAAAGATAAAGTGTGTCGTTCAGTATGCTGTTGTCATGGCGCATCATTTAATCCTTGAAACTTCCTTCCTTATTGATCAGAAGGCAATGTTCTCTACAATTCCTTTAAATGGAGTAGAAGATGTGTTGCCAACAGATCAGGAATCCCATACCTTAGAAATTTGTAATTCAAATGTTCCTTGTCTTGATGACTCTACAGCTGAAACTGGTTCAAATGAAACTGACATTCTCATCTCCAATGGATACCATGAAGAAGGTTACCATGAAAATGACGATCAAATTGTGAAGTCAGGATTAGACTATACTTCTGCTTTATCATTGGAGCCGTATAATCCAGCCATTTTATCTGGCTTGTCATCTATTTCTGCCTCTCTGAAGAAAGTAATTGGAAACAATTTTCCTCTTGCATCCACTGATCCTTATCGGTCATTGTCTACATATTTTGGGTTAAATGAAGGGGAACCGAATCTCACAGCAGCAGTTACCAAGATGAAAAGTTTAGAGGGCCCGGAGCAATTTGATGCGGAATCTAAATGTGGACATGATGAAGAGAAATCCCTTGATGATGGACAACCTCAATCTTTTCTGGCTTCCTTGTTGAATACTAATGGTGATGATAATGAAGAGAAAATGCAAAATAAGGATAACATCAACACTGTGTTGGATTCACAAAGTATTTTGGTTCTTATGTCCAGCCGAAATGTTTTAAAGGGGACTATGTGTGAGCAAAGCCATTTTAGCCATATAATGTTCTACAGGAATTTTGATGTTCCTCTTGGGAAGTTCCTTAGAGATAATTTACTCAATCAGGTCTCTGGGATTTCCTTTTCCAATTTTTTTCCTCTTTTATTTACTTCTGCAGTTTTCTCCAGTATGTGATTCTTGACGAATCGTGGTACTGTTGAGTTTTCCAGCCCCACTGATTGAAAGCTTCTGTGTTTTGCAGAGAAGGAAGTGTACTATATGTGGTGAACTCCCAGAAGCCCACTTCTACTATTATGCGCATCATAATAAGCAGCTAACAATACAAGTTAAACGGCTTCCTGAGCATTTACCTGGGGAAGCAGAGGGAAAACTCTGGATGTGGAGTCGCTGTGGCAAGTGCCAAACTGGGAATGGAGTGTCAAAATCTACAAAAAGAGTTCTAATTTCAACTGTTGCACGTGGTCTCTCATTTGGAAAGTTCTTGGAGCTCAGCTTTTCCACACACTATTCATCCTACGGATTATCCAGCTGTGGTCATTTTCTGCATAAGGACTTCCTTTATTTCTTTGGGTATGGATTACTCTTTCCATTTCCATTAACAATAATAAACTACTTTCAAATGTATTATTGAAACAGAAAATTGTCCTTTTTGTTTGCAACTTGGGCTTTTTACGTTTTATTGTAACAGCTTGTTATTTTTAAATGCTCGTGACAATACCTATAAGCTAGGAGGTGGAGAGGTTTATAGTTTCTTATGCTCCGAGACTTGTTTTCGTTAGATTTCTTGTTATGTTAATGTAACTGCAGGTTAGGCCCTATGGTTGCAATGTTTAGTTATTCTACAGTCACCACTTATACTGTGTCCATGCCTCCACAACGACTAGAGTTTAGCAGTTCAACTAGACCAGATTGGCTGAAGGAAGAATTCAAAAATGTATGTGTATATTCTGTTCTCACAGTGCTTTGATTTATGACAACATTTTTTCTGTGGTAAAACACATATTTGCTGTGCCCCCACCAACACTCGCGCATGTTAATGTTTGAATTGATGTTGATATTTTCTTTAGGTTTATACAAAAGGAAAGCTAATGTTCGGGGAGCTTGCAACCTTTTTGGATCACATAAGGTCTCAGTTTGTGGGCTCAACTTTAAACCTTAAAGGTTCCTTAAAAGCATTCTCTGATGTTGAAGAGATGCTGAAGCTGGAAGCTTCTGAATTTGAGGTTGGTTTCTCTTCTTCTTTCTGATATGTTGTTGGACGTTCTTTATTTTACTTTTTATTAAGAAAGCACCCACAAGCAACTATTTTTCCTGTTCAATACCGTGTGAGATACTGTCATCTTTATTATGAGCACGTCCTTTTGTTTGTTTCCCTGTTTCAATAGATTGTTATCCAGTGAAACTTGATTGTACCGTAATTTTCATTGTACGTGATATCCAATCAACAAAAGTTGTTTCTCTGCCTTGTAGTTCAAAATTCAAATCACTATTTTAATTGATTTTATTTTGGCTGCTGTATTAGTTGAGCTAATGTGCTTCTAATTCATATGTATCATTTGAAAATTTGCAGCTAAGCATTCAGAATGCTGTTGCAAATAATGGGAATGCGAACTTGGTTTCTCACGAACTCCTCAACTTGAACAGAGTAAGGTGGGACCTTCTTCTGGCATCATTCATTTGGGATCGACGCCTGCATTCTCTGCTGTTGCCTGATCCTACAGTAGTAGTCACTGGTGCCAACAACAAAAATGTGCCGTTGCATATGGATAGTGCTGATGGAGAGGGCAGTGGTGGAGAAAATAAACCTGCAGATGATGATAAAGCATCTGAAAATACTGGTAATCTGAAAGCTTATTCAGATACTTTTGTTGAAAGAAATGAATTTTCAGGTGATGAATTATCTTCGAACATTCCTGTTAAAAAATCTGAAGGGTGTGACAGCATACATGACAGTTCCACTGAGGTTGAAAACATTGCAAAGCCAACAGTGGATGCTGTGTGCCCCATGGAATCATCCAAGCTAGAGTCCATTGTGGCACCTAATATTTCTGTTTGTCCCAATTTTGGTGATGAAAATGATCAAGCAGAGGATGAACCTATATCAGGTAGTTTACAAGCAGATAGAACAATCCCAATTTCTACAGATAATGACTACAATGATTCTATAGTTGATTCAAGTAGGAGTGGTGGATCTCCATGTTCATTACTATCCAGTTTAGAAAACATAAATGGATGGTTCTGGATGCCTTCTTCCGAAATCAGACAGATATATATGAAGGATCTTCTAAGAGGAAATGTCCCCAAGTTTGAATCCATCGGTAGTTATACTCCATCAAAAATACCCACAGGCTATCAATTAATCAGGGATGAAGCATCAAGGCTACACATACCTCTGGGAACCAATGACTATATAGTGTCAGATTATGAAGGGGAGCTCTCGAGTGTAATTGCTTGTGCATTAGCATTGCTGAAAGATATGCCTGCTGTAACAGAAGTGTCCACTGAGGAAGGGTGGAGAGATAAACTAATTGAAAGTTTACGTAGCCTAAGCCGAGCTCCCACTATAACATCCCTACAATGGTCGTCCAGTGGTTCCTCTGATTCAGACTCTGTATCTAGTCTGAGCATTTCTTCAGAAGAGTCGCGCTTCTCCAGTTTTGATGGGATAAACTTGTTGGATTCTCTAGTTCCTCCTGAAGCTCATAACATAGAGGTTTCTCTAGGGGTTTCGAAATCACTTGGGAAGGGTAAATACTCGGTATTTTGTTTGTATGCTAACCAGTTCCATGATCTTCGAGAGCGATGCTGCCCTTCAGAGCTTGATTATATTGCTTCTCTTAGCCGTTGCAAAAATTGGGATGCCAAAGGAGGGAAGAGCAAGTCCTTTTTCGCTAAAACACTTGATGACAGGTTTATTATAAAGGAAATCAAGAAAACAGAGTATGAATCATTTGAGAAGTTTGGTTTACATTATTTCAAGTACATGAATCAATCATTTGATTCTGGAAGCCAAACATGCCTTGCTAAAGTTCTTGGGATTTATCAGGTTTGCTTTAATTTTCTTTTATAATTGTTAAAATATGTAATTACTTTATTCTTTGCTCATTTCCTTGAACATTTTGCAGGTGATAGTAAGACAGCCTAAAACGGGGAAAGAGTTGTCGAGACATGATCTTATGGTGATGGAGAATCTTGCCTTTGGTAGAAATCTTACTCGCCTATATGATCTTAAAGGGGCCTTACATGCTCGATTCAGTTCAGCTGCTGAGGGATCTGGAGATGTTCTTTTGGATCAGAACTTTGTCAATGACATGAATTCCTCTCCATTATACGTTAGTAATCAAGCCAAGCGTCTCTTGCAACGGGCTGTATGGAATGACACAACTTTCCTCAATGTGAGCTTTAAATCCATATATATATATATATCCTTTGTAGGTTACATTTATCAAATGTAGAATGAGGTATTGACCGAGTTGTGTTTTTGTGTTTTCATTTGCAGTCGATCAATGTAATGGACTATTCTTTACTTGTTGGGGTGGATACACAGCGGCAGGAGCTTGTATGTGGGATTATTGATTATCTGAGGCAGTATACTTGGGACAAACAACTCGAAACATGGGTCAAGTCTTCGTTGGTTGTTCCGAAGAATCTATTGCCGACCGTGATTTCTCCAAAGGAATATAAGAAAAGATTCAGAAAGTTCATGTCAACTTACTTTCTGAGTGTCCCTGACCATTGGTGCTCACAGGGATCCTCCGACCCTTGTCAACTTTGTGCCACTACAGATGATGCCTTTTCTCAACCCAAGTCCCTAAATGCTACTTCTGCCTAGTTGTTGTTGTTGTGTTTGTTTCCCATTTTCCTTGAATCAGCCCTCATTTTTTATTGTCAGTCGAAAATCGCTGTATATATATGTACCCAACCCCATAATCATGCAATTTTTAGCAGATTTCTGGGGATAGTTTCAGCTTCCATTCATCTTATATTATGTTCATAAATTTGTATGGTCAAGTGAGAACTGTAAAGGGCCGATGTTATCCAAGGACTGATAATGTAAAATCAATGAAAAGTTTCAGCCACCAGTTTGTCTTGTCGGTGCCTTCTGTTATATTTATATGTTTTGTTTTCCTTAATTTCTGCTATATGTAGGGATGTCAATATAATTTGAATTTGATTCGATCTGAAAAAAAAACTGATTCAAATTTGATTGAAAAAAGTATGAATTCGAATTTAAAAAAATGATCAGAGTTCTAATAGGAGGTGGTTCGGATATAGACATTGCCATGATCTGATTCGAATCCAATCCAAATTCATATATGATCCGAGTCCGATCCATATATGAATCCAAATAAAATATTTAAAATTCTTAGATTGAAATCTTAATTAAGTTAAATTGAGATTATATATATATATATATATGGGGATGAGATTCAGTTACATGGTGTAAAACTCATATAGTTTTACACTAATCCATGGCCATTGGATGGGTGAAATGGATGGACGAGATTAACAGTAGAAAATGTGAAGATTGTCACTTGAAAAAAAAAAGATAAGGAAATAATCTAAGCTATTTATTACCCTCATCTAACGGTTCAAAAACTGTGTAAAAGTAATTGAGTTTTACACAGTGTAAGTGAATCCTAACCTATATATATATATATATATATATTGAGATCCTAATTAAGTTGAATTGAGATTATATATATACTAAAATTTTAATTAAAGTTAAATTAAGATTATATATATTAATATATATATTGAAATCCTAAATGAGTTGAATTAAGATTACAAAGGCTATATAAAGACATGAGAGATCTAACAATCATTAATGCTTTTTGAAAAAACGATCTAAATAGTTTAGAGAATTTTATATATCCAACAGTCAACTTTTATTGTTTAGCATCAATGGTTCCTCTTAAAAATAGTGGTACGCTACATATTTTTTTCACATTAAATTTTTGGTTTAATGTACTCTTGATATTTATATTTTTAATTGAAATTTTCTATGAAAAATAAATTCATTCGTTTTTATTGTTATAATTTTAATAAGAATGCGAGATGAAAAATTTTCTACTCTTTTTGTATTTTTTCCTTCTCTTTTAAAAGATGAGCCAGCAAAAGAAAAAAAAGACATGTGTTCAAATTGTAAATGATGAGGATTGCGTGATTGGTGGTGGTAAGAGAAGATTGACTTCGCGAGTTTAGAAGCACTTTGAAAATAAAGATGCGAAGTCAACATTGAAAATAGAAAAAAATGAGTTCAACCCAGAAGTTGCAAGAAATGAGAGTTGGTTAATATGATTGTGTTGCATGAATATCCTCTTAATATAGTCGATCACATTAAATTTAGGAGACATTCGAAATGTTTGAATCTTGATTTTCATGTCGTATCAAAAAATACCATCAAAGCTGGCATCTTAAAAGATTTCGAGGAAGAAAGAGCTCACTTAAAAAAGCTATTGGCAACAAATAGTAGTAAAATTACTATTACTACGAATGTGTGGATTTGTACTAATCAAAGAAAAGGCTACATGACTCTGACGACATGCTTCATTGATGATGATTGGATTTTGCAAAATCGTCTTATAAGATATGTTTACATATTATTTTTAACTTTAAAAAAATATTTTTTGTTAATGCTTTCATTATTGCTAAATGTGTGAATTTATATATTTTTCTTTAGCTAATTCTATGTATTTTTTAAAATTTTGTTAGGTTTATGTATGTTCCATGCTCACACAACAAAGACATAATTAGTAAGGCATTGATTGCATGTTTGAAGAGGTTTAAATTGGATAAAAAATTTCCACTATCACTGTTGATAATTGCACAACCAATGATGCGGTCATGGATATTTTATGTGAGAAACTTACACCTAGCAAACTTATTTTGAATGTCAGTTATTTGCATATGAGGTGTTGTGCACACATTTTGAATCTAATTGTGAATGATTGATTCAACATCATTAGTGGTGCAATTGAGAAGGTCCATTGTGTAGTTGCCTATTGTACATCAACACCGAAGAGGTACGAAAAAAATTTGAAGATACTTGCAATTATGTCAAAATTCTTTTAACTATAAAGTTAGATTAGATTGTAAGACAAGATGAAATTCATGTTATGACATGCTACAAGTTTCCCTCTTGTACAAAGATGCTTTCATTAGATTGAACATAAAAGTTGAAAAAAGAAGAAAAGATAAATTCAAATTGCCTACTAAAATTGAGTAGCAAATGGCAAATGATATTTGTGAAAAGTTGGCATTATTTAAGAGGACAACTGAAACATTTTTAGGGACACACTATCCCACTGCAAACTTGTTTTTTTAAAAAATTTATGAAATTAGACTTGCATAAAGAAAATGGATAACTTGTGGAAATAAAGTAATCGAGTTGATGGCATCAAGCATGATTGTGAAATTTGATAAGTATTATGAAATTATCAATATGATATTATTTGTGACATCGATTTTAGATCCTAAGAAAAAACTGGAATGTTGTCTTTGTATTTTAGCATTCTCTTTGACGATGGTGGTAAATTTGAATGTGATAGAGTGAGAGAAATATTGGTTGAATTAGTTGATGACTATGAAAAAAAAGTGGTTGATCGAGAACCTTTTCTTGTTTCACCTTCATCTTTTGCAAATGATAATGGTAAGAGATCATTAGTTGATTCGGATGATGTTGAGGGATTATAAGAAAAACATGTTTTACAACAACCATTGAAAAGACCTCGTAAGTGTAAGGTAGAGACATATTTGGAGGAGCAACGAATTGTTGTAGATGATGACAAATTTAATCTTTTAGTTTGGTGGAATGTCAAGTCAAGTAAGTTTTCCACCCTTTCTAAAATTGCTAGAGATCTTCTTGCGGTGTCAATTTCTACTGTAGCCTCGGAGAGTGCATTTAGAAAGGGTGGTAGAGTTGTGGGTCTTCATCGTAGTAGACTTCATCTGAATACCGTGGAAGCGTTAATATGTCTTCAAAGTTGGAAGTTTGCTCAATTTAAAGGTAATCATATTTAAATTTAATAAATTAGTAATTTTAAACTATTCATTACTTTATTATTTTTAATACTATTTGTTTTTTACATACTACAGTTGAAGTTGATCTTTAATGTGGATGAAGACGTGGAACTTAGAGATGAATCATTAGAGTAATTGGTAGTTAAGTTTATATACAATTAATATTTTTAGACGATGATGTGGATCTTTAAAGTTGAAGTTGTTACTTTAATTTGTTTTATATTAGATTGTAATATTTGTTAAGATTTATTTGTGCTATTAGTTTAAATATATTTGTTTGATGGAAATTATTTTTTATTTAAAGATATTTGTTTGAGATGTTGCTTTAAAAAATGAGAAAAATTAATTGGATTCGGACTTTCAGATTTAGATTTTAGATATTTTATTATATCGGACTTGGATTTATGTAATCGATTTGATTTCGGACTTGAATTTTTTTAGGTCCAATTATTAATTGGATTGAGCTTGGACTTTATAAAGTCTGATCTAAGTTTAATCCATTGCCATCCCTAGCTATATGCAGCCTTTATATACGGTTACTATTTATCATTAATTTTTATAATTTTATCTATTATTTTTATTTTTATTTTGTTCAATTTAGCTTTTAAAATTTTTATTTAATTTAAAATTTATTCTAATTAAAAAAAATAGAAGTCAATCTCAAATTAAAGAAAAATTTAAGGATTAAATTAAATAAAAATAATTATATTAATAATATTGAATTAAATTATAAAATTAAAAATAAATTATAATTTTTAAAACTTAATTTTTTTTCTTTCACTTTTCTATTGTATCAAGTAATATGGAGAAAATAAACTTATTTTTCTTCTAGCTTTCTATCCTTTCAACCAAACACACTCATAGAAATAAAATATTTATATTTTTCATTTCATTTCATATCATTTCGATTTTCTTTTCTCTCTATCAAACAAAGCTTAAAAAACATATTCTGATTTCAATATCGTAAAAAGAATGATTAATAGTATTTTTCAAAAAATATGTTTATTTTCCGGCATTACTTAAAAAAGTGAACTAATAAATTAATATAATAATTATTAATTTTTGTTGACAAATTTCTTTGCGAAAATATGTTTTGATTGTCTATGTAGCAACTGCATCATTCTTTAAATAAGCTTTCCAATATAGTCATCATAAAATTTTTATCATTTATGTCGACATATATACACTGTTTTTTAGGGAAAAAACTTTGATACTGTCCCTTTAGTTTTAAGAGTTATGTTTAAAGTTTAAGGGTTTAAATTGTAAGGTTTAGAATTTAAGACTAGTGTTTAGAATTTAGGATAAATGTTTAAGGTCCAGGGTTTAATTTTTTAGGGTTAGAGTTAGAATTTATACAATACTTGTGTAAAATTAGTTTTACACAACATGTATATTAAAATTTTACCCATTTTTAAAGAAAATAATTTGATATACAAGCCTTTTAATTTTAGGGTTTAGGATTTTAGGTTAAAGTTTAGTGTGTAAAATTTAAAGTTTATGGCTAGAATTTAGAGTTTAGGGTTTAAGATTAGGTTTTAGGGCGTTAGAGTTTGGAATTTAAGTTTTAAATTTTATAAAAAGGCTTGAGATTTAAGTTTTAATTTTTTTATATAATTTGTGTATCAAAATAGAATTTTTTTAAATATTTTAATATCTTTGTTGTCCGTACGAGTTGTACGTAACATTTAAACTTTGTTTATAGGCTGAGCGGTCTGAAAGGATTAGTAAGTATGAATTTGAATATATTTTTATAATTTTTACCACTCGATCTGAATTATAATTAAGTAACAAAATTTTATGCTTTAAATTTAATTATAAATATATTCATATACAAATATTTTTCTTTTTACAAAAGGAGAAGGATAAAGATCAGGCTTTATTACACCACTAAAAACTACTCATTCAAACAAGCATCAATCGGTCTCAACATCATATAAATGAAAACACATTATTTGCACACCTATATCCATATTATTTGAACATCAACCTTATTACATCCTTTGAATAGAACAGTTTTAACTAACTTGAGGTTGAGGACTGGTGGCGGTATACCGTAGGATTCCGAGGGTAGTATGCGTGGTGTCGGAGGAAGGTCGAGCAGTGATGTAATAATGGCCAAGATTCTGGTTTGGGCACAACAGAACATCGATCGCTTCAGCAGGGGCTAGGGTTAGGGAGTTTGTGATGGAGCGGTACGTTGTATCTGCAACATCGATAATCATCCATCATCAAAATTGTTGGACTCTAACAACATAAATAGACAGATTTGCTTTTACAATACTGCAGACGTACCGTTGCTGCATCCATATGTTTCACTGGGAGATCCATTGATAGTGTAAGCATCGGCTTGGCCGGGAGCTATGGTTCGATTGGCTTCCGTTAACTCTTGCTTGAACCATTCTCCTGAAACAAGAATTTGGCAAAACAAGTACGTACTTAAGATTCAACCAAGCTTAACTCACAAAATATACAATCGAAACAATTAAAGATATAAACCAAGTATAATTGTTTGATCTGAATCAGGTGTTGGGAAAGGATAGCCTTCATTTGCTGCTGGTGAAATGACAAAGGCGCCATGGACGGTTGTGCTAGCTCATGCACTGGTGGCGTGCCACCAGAGAGTTCCTATCTCATTGCCTAATTTAATCTCGTAAGTGAAGTTTCTTCCCGGCTGAATCAAATCATTTGAACCATCAATTGATTCCACAACGCCCTCCCTGCTCATGTTCCAAAAACCCCACGAATTATATATGTATGATCGATTAATTTCCTCATCGGAAAACTCGTAGAAGCTATCAAAAAACTACCTAAACATATACTGATATACTTGAATATATTACCACTTGAGGGAAACAGAGCTGTTTGCTTGATTGTGCACATTGACATAAACAGTGTCCCCTCTGCTAACCCGAATCTCAGGCCCAGGAAAGCTGCCGTTTACGGTTAAGATGTTCTTCGTGCTATAAAGCTTTGTAAACTGGGATTCTTGCAACTAATTTAAGAAAACAAACCCAGAATCAAAATCCAGCGCCGATTGATGTTATTAACGAAACAGAAAACGGGGTGAAAGATGCAAGAAATTACTTACAAAGAAGTCGTAATAGTGATCGTCAGCCGTGGATAAAAGAAGGGTATTCAGAAACAAAAGCGCTGAAATCCAGATAAGTCCTTGCTTTTGGGAACCCCCCCCCCCCCCTGTGTATCCGTGTTCTTCAGTTCTCCCCTGAATTTGTAATCTTTTGGTTTTTCTGATCCATTTTATAATTAGTAATTTAAAAAATAAAACAACAGAGACTAGAAAGAAACCAGAGTTTCTGAAATCAGCATCCCCCAACGAAAATTCAAAGCTCAAAACAGTTGCAATACAAAATTACCAGACGCGTGAATTGAAAGGCAAAGAATAGTAAAAGTCAGCAAAATACTTATTTAACTTGACCTAATCTGTTTTTGAGTAAGACAAGTTTTGATGGAAAATGACCTCAATAAGATAATCAACATTCAACAACATGGAAGGAAGATGACAGATACTGCGCACTCTTATTTTTTTCCTTGATCTTAGTTTATCGGATAAGTATATCAATATGGGTAGGTTAACTTTACCAAACCAGGTTGTATCGTTTTTCTATCGGTTTATGTAATGCCATATTGCCATTGCTATATTTTTCAAACTTATTATTATTAAAATTCAATATAAGTAGATAATGTGGTTCCATTTTGACAATTAACGGATAGCCGACAACAAATAATATTAGGTTATAACTGATAGCTGATTGTATGTAACGACTAATCATATTTGAATGGATGAGTCTGCAACGCTCGACGAGCAGCGATGAGCACTATTAATTCAATTTATAAAGATTAAAAATTTAAAAAACTTATCGTATAATTAAAAGTTATTTAAAAATTAAAAGATAAATTAATTAAAATATATTATTTATTTTTAATTTTCTTTTAAATATAGATCAAAATACCTATCTATCCTTAAATTATAAAACCTTAATTTTTATTCATTTGAAATTTAAGCCGCCGCTCCTGCCGTCACTGCCGCAGCCTCCACAGTTATACAAGTCTGGGCAATTGCAGAGTTAAAAAGGTATAGAAAAAGGCAATCCAACAAGATGTTGAAAGTTATTGTGTTAGGGTAACACCTATATCCGGCCATACTCTGGAACAATTCAATCGCCTTTTGGACTTTACCCTCTTTCCCTAATCCAGCTATTAATGTGTTATAAGTCACAACACAAGGAACAAGTGACATTTCCTTCATTATGTGAAACATTTTTCATAGTGTTTGTGTAATACCTATTTTTTATCCGGGTCCCAAATTATATTCGAATCATTTGTCTTATTTAAATCAAATTTAAAATAAAAAGAGAGAAATAGCAAAAAAAGGGCATGCCGCCCATACCCTGCCAAGCAAACTCACCCCCATGCTTCACCCATACCTATGTTTCCCATTCCCACACTATACTCAACATTTTTTTATTATTTTATTTCCCCATCACCTAATTTATAACCCACACTACAAAAAGAACAAATTGGAAGGAAGAGGGGACGGTAGATTGGAAACAATTGGAGGAGCTCTCGACAGTAAGAAAAAAAAAGGAGGGGAGTGACTCTCAATTTATTTTGAAGATACCCCAAATTGAGAAAAAAATGAGAGAACTCTCTACTATATTTATGTTTGGGTATCCTTTTTTATGTATGTTTGTAGCATAATCATTTTTTTATGATCTAATAGAAATGATGTTTTATTAGTAATCTTTTATTTATTTTAGTTCTTATGTTTTATATATTTTCATGATCATATGTTTTTATGTCTTGTTAGAATGTGTTTAAATTAATTTTTGGGGTTGTTTAATATTTGTTTTTCGATCCTCTCATCTCTAAATATGTTTTTTTTATCATGATATGTGTTTGTTCATGGCTTTTGTTTTTTTATGTTTGGTATGTATGTTCACCTTTGTATTTGATATGATTAGTATGTATTTTGTGTTCATTTTGTTTTTAGGTTATATGTTAGTGTGGTATTATTCATCATATTTAAGTGTCATGTTAGGTTGTGGGTGTAAATTATGTTATATGATTGAGGTCAAGTATTAGTTTTTTATGTTAACATATTGTTATGTTAGTTTGGCATTACATTTCATGCATGTCATGTAAATATTATATTGGTGTCTTAATGTGTTTAAGCATGTTAGAATTAATTATTTTAATTTTGGAAGCTCGTTTTTCTCATTCATGTTTTGTTTTTTATATTATGATTGATCATGTTTTTTTTATTCATGTAGTTTATTATTATCTTTTATATAATATTATAATATTTATGTGTTTATGCCATGTCAATATAAATGTTAATATTTGTTTTCTAAGATTGCATTTTGGATATATTTTGTCAATGTGGTGCCCTTTTATCCGAGCGTAAACGGGGCCAGTATCAGTCGTAGTGATAGTGGTTGGACGTTTACTCTCGAATAACGGGACCTTTAAAATCTACTCGCACTTATAACCAAATTTTAATTTAATCGTCACTTTAATCCGGAAAGTATAATATTAATAAAGCGGTAATTATTAAAGTACCAATTTTGGGCGGTGTGAGGGTGCTAATCCTTCCCCATCCGTAACCGACTCCCGAACCCGGCATTTTGAAATCTCTAGTTTTTACGGTGTCCGGTCCACCTTGAGTGGCCGGTGGCGACTCTATTTTTAAATAAAATACGGTTTTTCTAAAATCCCACGAAAGACATCATTTTCAAAATAAAAGTAAAACAAAAAACAAACCGCACATTTTTTTTAGTGAGATGGACATCGCTATAGTTTGACAATGACAGGAACCCTATGCTGTTCATCGGTGGGGAACGACGGCCATGCAAGGGCGACAGTCATGCAGCGGTGGCTTGAATTTTTCAAATGAACAAAATTAAAGTTTTTTAATTTAGGGGTAGATATGTATTTTGATCTATGTTTAAAATAAAATTAAAAATAAAATAATATATTTTAATTAATTTACTTTTTGATTTTTAAATAATTTATAATTATACGGTGGGTCATTTAAATTTTTAATCTTTATAAATTGAATTAATGGTGCTCATCGGTGCTCGTCGAGCGCTGTAGAATTTTCTTATTTGAAGGATCTATATATTAATTTATTATTTATATAATTTTTTTAAATATGATTTAATTAATTATTAAATTTAAATACAAATATAAATATGTGAGAATAAAAAAAAAATATAAGTTTACAAATGTCACAATGTAAACATGTGAGTGAGAATAATTAAAATAAAAATTATAAATTTAAGTTATTTGAAGATTTTTTTTTATAATTGTTAAGGCTAAAATGATTTTTATAATTTTTATGTCAAAACTACTAATTTTAAAAAGCTCTTATTAGCACATTTTTCAAAATTAAAGGTTTCACCTAATCCGCTGGTCACCAAACATTCAAACTTGTAATATTAACTCAAATCTTTAATTTTGTTTCAAACCGCTATTTATCAAACATGGCTTATATATTTAATAAATAAAAATATTCGTCAAGGTAAGGAAAAAAAAGGTATTACTTGACACCCCAATTTATTTAAAAAATATTTTTTTTAAAATAGAATATTTTTTAAATAAATTGTATATAAAAATGTTTACAAAAGATAAAGTAAGTATCATTTTAAAATAATATTGACACAGATTTATAAAAGTATTGACACCTCTTAAAAAAATTAACAAATACCGATAATCTCTACTCACTTAAAAATTTCATACAAAGTTCTTTA
Source organism: Hibiscus mutabilis (assembly GCA_019671005.1). Taxonomy (NCBI): domain Eukaryota; kingdom Viridiplantae; phylum Streptophyta; class Magnoliopsida; order Malvales; family Malvaceae; genus Hibiscus; species Hibiscus mutabilis. The sequence continues at coordinate 52,764 of JAGYYJ010000124.1, read as the reverse complement.
AACCTTAACACTACAATCTAAAATTTCTAACACAGTCTAAGTCATTAAATTTCATCATGTATATAACAAATCCAAAACACCAAGATAATCCCAAACAAATAAAAATTTGCAAGAGGTTGAGAAGTGTATTGTACTAGTAATTAAAAGTCAAAATTAAGTCGATATCTTTTAGGAAAATATTTATAAAAGCAACCTATCTAAGATTATATAGAAAATAACCTTTTTTCATCTTACATAGGATAAAACTTATATTTAGTCAAAAGCGAATTTTAAATTCATCTTTAGCTAAATGCGAGTTCTATGTTAAACGGGTGGATAAATAAGAAATAAAAAATTAATTTACTAAATTCTTTTACACGGAACTCGCTTTTGACTAAACGTAAATTTTATCGTAGTAAGATGAAAGAAAGTATTTTTTTACTTATGAGGTTATTTTTCCAGATAATTCAGGAAAAAATATTGACTTAATTTTGCCTAACTAAAAGGTATTGATATTTTTCTTGTCTAGGATTTAAACTTAGGCTCAATCTCCAAAGTAACACTTTTTGGCCTATATTCTCAAAAATAGCACCAAAAATTCTAATTTTACATGATAGCACTTTTATAGTAAACTCGATGTGCATGCACAACGAATTCGAATAAAATATTTTTATTAAAACTCACTGTGCATGTATGACAAGTTTCAATTTTTTAAATCCCCGTTTAAAAGTTAATCAGATGATTAACTTAAAACTATTCCATGCACTACGAGTTTAAATAAAAAATATTTTATTCAAATGCGAGTTCACTGTAAAAGTGTTATACGAGAAAATATAGAATTTTATATGCTATTTTGGGGAATATAGGCAAAAAAAGTGCCACTTTAGAGATTGAACCTTAAACTTGATCATTCCCCTAATTATAAAAAACAAAATATTAGCTAGCAAATATGGCAACCAAACTAATAAAACATTTGTAAGCAAATTGTACTTAACAAGTTGCAAGTGCATTGTTAAATGAATAAAAATATATATAAACAAATATTATATTATAATAACTTTTAAACTATTCAAACAAATAGAACATACTACAAATGCCAGGGACTAAGGAAGGAATTTACGCCAGGGCCCCTAAGAAATAGCCAATATACCATGTGAGACCAAATTACACGTTAAAGTTAAGATTTTTTTCTTTTTTTTCTTTATGAACTAAACATTTTTTTTCTCTTTTAGAATGAATTTCTTTCCTCCATGTGTTTTTTCTTCAAAGTTCTTTTAACTAATAAAACCAACTGATTTTATTAAATAAATAATGAGAAAATATAATAAAAATTAGAGTAAACTACACGGGAGACCACCGATCTTTGGGGTCGGTGTCGAAATGACCACCGATCTTTCAATTTTGTCAAAAGGACCACTCAACTATTGATATGGTTCTAATATAGCCACCAACCGTTAAAACCTAACGGAGAGGCTGACGTGGCAGTTAACATAAACATGTATAATTACACATTTAGTCCCCACGATTTTCATATTTAATCAATTTAGTCCTAGTTTCAATTTAATAAAATAAATTAATTATTCAATTTGGTGGTGATGCGTGTCACCACCTTATTGGAGAAGGAAAATAAATTAATTTAATTAAATAAAATAGATTTGGAGGACTTTATCTATTCTTATTTAATTAAATTAATTTATTTTCCTCCTCCAATAAGGTGGTGACACGTTCACCACCTTATGTGAAGAAAAAAAATCAAAGCATTGCACACAAATGTAGTTGAGGGAATCGATTTATGACCCTTGGGTGAAACAAAAATTTAATATATATGAATTATATGATTGTTATTTATGACATGAAAAAAAATTTAAATGTGATTTATATGATTGTTAATGCCATGAAACACAAAATTTAAAAACATCTAACTATAATTTTTAATGATGCATAAAAACATCTAAAAAAAATTTTATAAACCCTAAAACCTAAAAATTTTATAGACATAAAACCTAAAAAATTTATAAACCCTAAAAAATTTATAAACCTAAAAACTATAGTTAGTGCATGATTTAAAAAAATCTCTAAACCCTAAAAAAAAATATAGTTAGTGCATGATTTTAAAAATTTATAAACCCTACAACCCTAAAAAACCAAAAACCCTAAAAATTTTATTAATTAAACCCTAAAAATCATAAACTCTAAACCCTAAAAATAATAGTTAATTATGATTTAAAGAATTTCTAAACCATCTAAACCCTAAAATTTTAGTTAGTACATGATTAAAAAAATTTAAAAACCCTAAAAATTTTTAAACCATAAACCCTAAAACCTTTAAATTTATAAACCCTAAAATTTATAAATTTTTTAAAAATTTAAACTTTAAACCCTAAAATTTTATAGTTTAGGGTTTATAAATTTTTTAAATCATTATAACTATAAATTTTATACCCTAAAAATTATAGATTTTTTAAATCATGATTTAAATAATTTTTAACTTTAAACCCTAAAATTTTTTGAACCTTAGGGTTTATAAATTTTTTAGGTTCTAGAGTGTATAGTTTTTAGGGTTCATAAAATTTTTAGGGTTTATAGTTTATAAAATTTTTAGTGTTTAGGGTTTAAAATTTTTTTAAATCGCGCGCTAACTATATTTTTAGGGTTTAGAGATTTTTTTAAAATCATGCACTAACTATAGTTTTTAGGGTTTATAAAAATTTTAGGGTTTAGGATTCATAAATTTTTTAGGTTTTAGGGTCTATAAAGGGTTTAGGGTTTATAATTTTTAGGGTTAGATGTTTTTATGCATCATAAGTGTGTCATGTTCGAATCCCCTAAAATCACATTTAATTCTTTTTTCATGGCATTAACAATCATATAACTCATATATTAAATTTTGTGTTTTATGTCATAAATATGTGCCTAGCCCAATGGTAGAGGCTTTCCTCGTACACCCAAGGGATTGTGAAAATTGCTTTGATTTTTCTCTCAACTACATTTGTGTAATGCTTTGAATCACCTAATTAAATTTTGAATTATTTTATTTTATTAAATTGAAACTAGGACTAAATTGATTAAATGTGAAAAACTAACGACTAAATGTGTAAATGTTAGTACAAGTTTCTATTAATGAAATGACTTGACCTAAGCAGAAAAATAATTCTATATTTTTAATAATTTTATAAAATTATTTTTGACTAATGTGATCAATAGTTGAGTGGTCATTTTGACAAAATTAAAAGATTGGTGGTCATTTCGACACCAACCCCAAAGATCGGTGGTCTCCCGTATAGTTTACCCTGAAAATTATAATCTAATTTTTTTATTTGCAAAAAAACAAGAGTTAAATTGATTATAAAAAACAACAAAATGATATTCAATCAAAATTATTAAATATTTTTTGACTTTATGCCTTTTATTTTTTCCAAATATAAACTATGATTAAAATGAATATATCAAACAAAAAAATAGTAGATATTAACAAATATATTGTCAAAGGTGAAGGATAAACCTCATTTACACTAACATAAAAATTAATATAACGATACAACATGTTAATAACTGACTTTATCACAACTCAAGCGTAACCTATTTAGGACGACTGTTAACACCTACTATTATGAAAGAACAGACATGTCCCTGAGGCAGGAACATAAAGATGCCCATTATGATATTTTTATTAAATAATACAATCGTTACCCAAAAAATAACACCTAATCCATTATTAAGTGGCATCAATTTTAATGATAATTTAATTTTTTTTAATATTTGTTAATATTGTCTAATTTTTTTAATACATGTTATTAGAGGTTTATTTTTTAATACTTGTTATTAAGAGTCCATTTTTTCAATACTTGTTATTAGAGGATCATTTTTCTCAAAATTTGTTGATAGGGTCTATTTGTAAAATTTAAATTTTCAATATTTGTTATTAGAGGTCTCAAATTTTTTCAATACTTATCATTAGGAGCCAAATTTTTTCCCTAATATTTGTTATTATATACATATTCTTAATAGTGTGGCATACCGAAAAGAAATAGACAATTTCTACTGTAAAAATGTCATGAGTCATGACCCTTGTCTGTCTTCACCTCTATCATTTTTGTTCAAATCAAGTTACGTGAATGGTTAAAATTTATCAAATGATATTAATTTTCTATTGCCTTTGATTCATGGTTGGAAATGTTGACTTGGGTATAACAACATGGTAAAGGTAAATCTTTCCTGGCCACAAGTATTAGATTAGCATGGAAGGGTTTGAACTCATATGAAAAATGTAAAGACAACCTCTTAATTCTTGAATTTGATACGTATGAAATAAAGCTGCCGATTTATTTTTGCAAATTATGCATGATGTTAAAATAACATAATGGCATTAGGGTTCATACTGCTAAATTCTTTTTTAGTTACTGAATGGGGGTAAATGTGAAAATATAGGTTGTTTTTGAAAAACGAGATTGTTTTTATTTTCATTATATTTTATAAATAATATATATATATTAAAATATTTTAAGTTTTGATTGGTCTTTGATTAAATAAATATTTATCCAAAAAAAAAAAAAAAATTTCTGTTTATAGTTGGTTTACCTACAAAATCTAGATGGCGGAGTCAATGTGAGTTTGGAATTATCCTACACAAGGAGATTGACTTTTATTTTCTATTTAAAAAAACTATGGTCGTTGAATGTCAACTTTAGAGAAAACAACATATAGTGTTTAATATAGTTATATTTTTTAATTATTTTAGTCGAAACATGCGAGACAAGCTAAAATCTAACCAAGACTAAGAACTTTTATTGGGCTTATGACTTGTTAAAGAAAATTTTTTATTTTATTTAAATAAACACCTTACGTTAACTTGCACGCGATAAACAATTATCATAACATGAAAAGTCAAGAAATCTAACTTTTATTTTATCTACCTTTGGATCAGTTCAATTGTATAAACAATGCAATGCATCACTTTCCGTGAACGTGTTAATTAACAAGACCCCAGGTGCACTGGTTCAAAGTTATAAACAAAGTCACACACGGTAGGCCGGATTATCCCTTTCAAAACATAAGCATAGAGATAAAATATATGATGGAAGTAATGTATATGAACTGATATTAAAATTATCGATACGATGATCGAATGTTCACGTGATTATTTCTTTTCTTTTTTTACAAAATTAAGGTACTTTTCATTTTTTTTATTTATAAAATCTAATCTTTTTAAAGTTTGTAACTAATTAAATCGTTATATATATATTTGAAAGGTAAATGATGTGTCTCGTTAAAATCTTCCTTTGTAATCAAATCGTGCAGAAATATAATTCGAGCATTTTACATGATATAGTAAAAGGGTTTATTATTTTTTTGCTCGGCAAATATAATTTTATTGATGAATATAAAAGCCGAACCAAGTTATGTGCTTCGTAAAAAGCTTTCTAAACTTAAATGGAAGAAAAGAGTACACATAAGTCGAGTAAGAAACAACCAACACCGGACACACATAACCAACACCGGACACACATAAGTCGGGTAATAAACAACCAACATCGGTTAAAATGACAAAACAAAGTAGAATCCTTTGCTAGCATACAATAAAAGGGTTTACCATATGCGTAGATATTTCATTAATAATGTAATTATTGTCAACTATTCACAACATCAGCAATTGCAAGGAGTGGGTTTAGTTTAATTTCGTACGAATGGATGAAGATTATAAGAAATTCACCAAATTTTCGCAGCCATAAAACGTGTTCACATAGTATACGTGGAGGTCTTTTCGAACAATATTTCACTCGTTCATCCGTAAATCTGTAGGGAAACTTAGTAACTTAAAATATGATTAAACAAGGACAACCTTGAACAGTTCAGCCGGCTTTCAAACAAGTATATTGCATTACCCAAATATTATAAACGGACTTTCCATGGTCTAACATGGAATGTGATGTGTAATTTTTTGACCGAAAATGGAAGTCTCATTTTATATACATATTTCGGACGATTCAGTTCTTTACCCACCCAGCAAGAAACCTAATGAGCACAAGCCTTGATATATAACTCGTTCAATCTTATGTATATATAAAATATCCAACTTTTCAAGCTTACGTGGCATGTGACGTGTAACTTTTTGCATGTGAAGGTTTTGGAAGATTTGCTTTTCTCTTTTCCAAGAAAGAAAGTTGAGGGGCACAAGGTTTCTTCTCTATAAATTGTGGAACTTTATGACCCAAAGACAAAGACAAGAAAATTCAGGGGCTAACTAAGAACACATTTGGGGGGAGCAACATGGGTTTAGTGAAGCAAGGTTCTGTGTTCTTCGGGGTTTTATTTCTAACCACTTTGTTCCTTTGCTGTGCAGCAGATGTGCAGTACTATGAACTCTTTGTGAGTGCCCTTTTATTCCTGTGCATGTTGTTTTTCTCTCTCCTTTCCTTTTGTCTCGGAATTACGACATCTTTGGCTTGATTATTACAAAATAAGTAGTAGTAAATACGACTCCAAAAACATGCCTCAACGGTTGCTTACGTTTTTTAACAGACATTTCATTTGGTGGTTTTTTATTGTAGATGCGAGAGGCAAACTTTACGCAGCTGTGTAATGTTACGACTTTGTTGGTCGCAAACGATAGCTATCCCGGGCCTGAGATTCGGGCTTATAGAGGTGACACTATCTTGGTTAATGTCCACAACCAAGGAAACTATTCGTTTACCATTCACTGGTAATTAATCCTTCGTTTTCTGATGTTGATTTCCCAAAGAAATGAAATAAAAAAGTGATTAAATAAATGAATTATTCATGTTGTTGCAGGCACGGTGTGAAACAGCCAAGAAATCCATGGTCCGATGGTCCCGAGTTCATAACTCAGTGCCCGATTCAACCTGGAGCCAACTTCACGTACGAAGTCATACTCTCGGATGAAATAGGAACCCTATGGTGGCATGCTCATAGTGACTGGTCTCGAGGCTCCATCCATGGAGCCTTGGTTATTCTACCGGCCGAGAACGAAACTTATCCGTTCCCCACACCGGATTTTGAGCAAACAATCATACTTCGTAAGCATATCTGTCAAATTTTCGCTTTGTGTTGTTTATATGAATCTTTATCTGATTTCTTTAATTACTCTGTATTGACAGAATCATGGTTCAACAGAGACTACAAGCAAATTATTGATCAAGCACTTGCTTCGGGTCTCCTTCCTCCCGAACCAGATGCTTATGCTATCAATGGACATCTAGGCGACACGACCGGATGCCCTAATGGTACGTTCTATCATGAGTGAATCCGGATCGAGTTATCGGCCCTTGGATCAGTTGTTTTCAATGTTATTGAACCCTTTCAAGTTTTTACAATAACAGTTTAGGTATTGGCCGTTGCAGATACATTATTCCGTATGCAAGTTCAATATGGGAGTACATACCTCCTCCGCATAGTCAATGCTGCGATGAACGAAGAGAAATTCTTCTCTATCACGAACCATACCCTCACCGTCGTCGCCCGAGATGCCTCTTACGTTCAAATGTTTACGAGCGACTATATATTGATCAGCCCTGGACAAACCATGGATGTTTTGGTTGTTGCCAACCAAAACGTCGGCCAATATTACATGGCTACTAGGCCTTTCTCTGACAGCGCTTTTCCGCCTGTTGACTTCATTACTACTGGAGTTTTTGATTATATAAACAGTATGGGTGGATTGAATGCTTCCTTGATAACTCTTCCGGCAGAAAACGATACGAATGCTGCGAGTAGCTTCACCAGTCAACTTAGGAACGCGAATGTCACCCAGAATCCGCCATTGGATGTGCCGGCGGACGATGAAATCAATACACGGGTGTACATTGCAATCGCCGGAAACACCTTGCCGTGCAACACCTGTATTGCAGGATTTAGATTTGCTGCAAGTTTGAACAACGTCAGCTTTGTTTTCCCGCGTATTGACATTCTCCAGGCATACTACAACATGTATGTATGCATGCATATATAGATATAGCAATTTTAGTAATGCTTTTCATTAACTGTAGCTAATTCTTATATGAGTTGTTCCTAATAATCCAGGAGCATCACTGGTGTTTTCACCGAAGATTTCCCCCTGAATCCACCAGTATTCTATAATTTCACCGGGGACTTATCTGGTCTGAGTACGATGGCTAGTACAGGGACGAGGGTTGTTATGCTAAATTATGGCGATGGAGTTGAAATTGTTCTCCAAGCAACCGAGATGGGTCCCGGTGGAAGTCACCCAATCCATTTGCATGGTTTCAGCTTTTATTGGGTGGGAAGTGGTGCTAGAAATTTCAACAACGAGACTGACCCAAGCACCTACAACCTGGTTGATCCACCACTTATTAACACCATCCACGTTGCTGGTAGATCATGGGCTGCCGTCAGATTTTTTGCAAACAATCCCGGTAAGGTTTAATTTATAGACCATTCTCCATCTTTCTTATAACAAAATCCATCAACTAAAATGGGTACGTAATATGTACGCAGGGGTGTGGTTTATGCACTGCCATTTCGATAGGCATGCTAGCTTCGGAATGGACGCTGTTTTCATTGTGAGGAACGGAACCACCACAGAAACGAGCATCCTTCCACCGCCACCTGGCATGCCTACTTGTCCTTCGTCCTAGAATCATATGTGTTGTGGATATGTTGCTATTTTGTGCGTCTTTATTTTTAATAAACGAAATACATCTGATTGTAGTCTAGATATCGGGAATCAGATCATTTGGAATTGTAACTTTATAAATCAATAAATGATATCGTAATCACTCGGTTTGATATCTACAAATATTTTCTGATTTTTTTTTCAAAACCAGATTTAATAAATAAAAATATGAAATCACATGGTGTACCTACATTTTTATGATAGAAACATAATAGATAAAAAAAAATTATGTTTATATAGATTCAAATGAGTGTTGATGATTTGATATTTAAATTTTGTTAAGAAAAAGATGTTTTTGTTCTATATGAATGTGAACTAGGACCAATTCTTTTTCTTTTGATGAAAATGAAGGAAACAAACAAAACTAATTTAGACCAATTCTTTAATTAAATTTAAAGTCAAAAGAACTCTTGTTTTTATTTTTTTAATTACACTATTCTAATAAGGAGTGAGAATTGGATGGGGAATATCCGAAAATCGTGGGGATCTGAACCGACGGGATGAGAAATAATCGAAATCTTCACCACGGGAACTGTGACGGGAGAAGTTTTATCACTGAAGCTCAAATGGGGATGGAGATGGAAATTGCTATATCCGAACCGTGGGGATAACTGAACCGTAACAGTATAAATAACCGTAGGGATCCCAAAAAATATCCGTAAGGATCTCGATATTTTACAATTTTTTTTAAAAATATACTTATTTATTTATATACCCCTAATATATATCTTAATAAAAAAATCTTAACTATATTATTATCGCTTTAACTTTCTCTCAAACCTAGCCACACTCAAGTTTCTAAACATGTTTCTATCTTAGTTTTTATATATAAGTTAAAATCATCGTTTGAATCTTCCCCAACACAATACTCTTTCAATCTTTATCATCTCGCAACCGCTTCCAATCAAATTACCCAAACTTTATATTTTAAACTGAATTGGCCATTTATTTTGGTTAGTAAAATAGTAATTTTGTTTAAATTTTGTGGGGATGGAATTTCCCGAAAACCGCGGGAATTCGCATGAGGAGGGTTTAGGGACGAAAAATATCCATGAAGCATCATTTTATGGGGATTTCCCGAAACCGTAATCGCAAGTGTTGGGGACGGAATGGGAAATACAAAACCGTACCCGCCCCACCCGATTTCACCCTTAATTTTAATGAAACTTATGAAACGAATTTTTATTGTAATTTGGTCTCGTTTTTACTTTTATAAAATATGAACTATAAAATAAATATACAAATTATATTTTTTTGTAATACTTTATTTTTCAAAGAAAGTATTTAATATTTTATTTCATTGTCTTTTATATTTATTTTTGCGAATGTTAAAACCTTGTTAGCCAAATAACACGTGACACTTGACATGAATTTTAATTTATTTATTTTTTTTATTTTTCAAAAGAAAAATTATAAAATTTTAATTTTTATTCTATAAAAACCTATAAGTTCCCAAATCTTCATATCATCGAATTTCTAACCCTAAATTCTCAAATCTCAAATTCCATCTTTCATTGCCGATTCATAACCTCCAGCGACCTCTTATGTGATTGGATAACGTCAATTGCCTTTATTTTATTACTGTTGATCGTTCATCATTCGACCTCAATGTTATTGGTGGTGTGACTGTGGTATGAACTTGACAACATACAATAATTTGAGGTTTTTTTTTTTAAGAATTTGAAAGTTTTGGATTTTTATATAAATAATAATGATTGTATGATTCTTTGAAAAGATAAATGAAATTAAAAATGATGTCGTGTATCGTAATGACCAGATGATGATTTTTTTAATAATTATTAATGAATTGATCATAAAATATTAACATTATAAAATTAAATGTGCATTTTAACGACAACAAAAATTTAGATACCTATTAAAAATATAATTTAAACACCTACTAATAGAAATGAAGTACATTTCATGGCTAGCCGTTTACCTTTTAACGAGGACATTCGCGGCGAGGATTGATCATTGTTATCAGCGATAGATACATTGACTCAAACTAAAAAGAAATAATTTAAACACTTACTATTATCCAATTAAATTTTAAAATTATTTTAATTTTTTAATTAAATATATTTCCTTTAATCTTGTTTTGATTCTTATGGCTGCTTTATTTGCTCGAGAAAAGACTGCGACGATCCTTATAATATCCTTTTAACTAAATTCTTGAAATTTGATATAATCTAGGGTAAACTACACAAGCGACCATCGAATTATTTGGAAATATTTATTTTGACACCGAATTGAGCAATTCATTAATCAGACCATCAAATTTTAGCTAGTCTTGTTTTGACCACTGTCGTTAAAAAACTAACAGAGGGTGACATGGTAAATTAATGAAAATTTGTAAAAATACACATTTAGTCCATATTATTTTTCTATTATATCAATTTGGTCCAAATTTTAATTTAATTAAATAAAATTAACCAACTAACCAAATGACGATATGTGTCATCACCCGATTGGGCGAATTTACTCTAATTTTTTATTTAATCTATTTAATAATTTTTTACCCGATCAAGTGATGATATGTATCACCTGATTGGGTGAAAATTTAAGCAAATGAAAAGGTTGGGATCAAACCTGGGAAAAGTTGAATTAGCATGATGACAAAGCCAAGCGAGAGGCTTTAAAGACGGTCTCAAGACCTCTTCATAACTTAAACCTTTAATTAATTCGGGAAATTTCCCTCTTTTTTCCCTTTCTCTTGTTGTTATTTTCAACTATTTTCCTCATCTTTACAAGGATTCAATCCTGGGAAAAGTTTTTCTACTTTTTATCCTTTTTCATCGTCCTTCTTTTTAAATTTCCAACTTTGGTGATGAAAAACTCTGCAATCAGCCTAAAGTAAATTAAACATGAAAAAGGATGAGACTGCATGGTTTTAAATTTTCTTCCCGCAAGAAAGATGATTTGTTTTAAATTTTGAATTTTTTTGTTATGTAAAACTGATAGGAATTGATTCCATTGCCATGGATATGAAGGTAAAGCAGTTAACTGTGATTGGAACAGTGGATCTAGCAAACGTGGTGAGCAAATTTTCTTCAGACTTGACAAGCCATTAAATAAGCAAGTTAGCATAATTGGAACAATTAAAAGCCTTCGTCTAGTGGTAGAGTGAGTGTAGTTTTCTCACCTGACTGTGTAAAAAAATATTAAATAAATTAAATAAAAAATTAGAGTAAATTTGTCAAATTGAGAGGTGACATGTGTCGTCATCTAGTTGATTGGTTAATTTTATTTAATTAAATTAAAATTAGGACCAAATTAATATAATATGTAAATAATAGGGACCAAATGTATAATTTTACAAATTTTCGTTAATTATCACGTCACTCATTCGTTAGTTTTTTAATGGTGGTGGTCAAAATAAGACCAATTTAAAAGTTTGATGGTTTGATTGACGAGTTGCCTAGTTCGGTGGTCAAAATAGGTATCCCCAAATAGTTCGGTGGTCGCCTGTGTAGTTTACCCTATAGTCTATTAATATTCTCATGCCAACGGATAACTATATATATTATTTGAACCCAACAAGTGTCCTAGTGAAAAAGCGAATGATATTCATCCTAAGAGACACGAGTTCAAATTATTTTGTTACAATGCATATGCGCATTGTCAAAGTATTAACAAATATTATTTTGTAATCACCTTTAACTATTAAAAAAATTATTTATATAGATAAAATATTAGTGTTAAAGTTATTTTATACACTTTAATAATTTTTTTTGTATAGTTAATCTTTTTACGACCCGTAAATATTGAGAATCCCAACTGACTCATCACCGCAAAGGATTTGTTTAATTCAATATTGATATGCACTGTACTTAAGGTTACGAGAAGTCTTTAAATTTTTGAAAAAAAATAATTAAATCTTTGAATTTTTTGTATTTAATTAAATAATTAGACCAAGAAATTTGAATCAATTAAACTTTTTGGCCAAATTTGACCATTTAATATTGATATTTTTTTGATATATTGGTGCAGTGCGTCGTGTTACAGTGTTTCTACTTAAAATTTTCAGATTTTTATTTTATTTAAAAATCTTTAAATTTTTTTAAAAAGCTTATAAAAATATTTTTTTAAAAAAATCTGTAAATACAACATGAAAGGTGTATCATATGTTAGTAATATCTAAAGAATATTTAAAAAATGAAATATCTAAAGAATAACTGCTAAGATTTAATTGTTAAAATTGGTCAAGGCTTAATTGATTAAATTTTTTTGTTGAATGATTTAATTGGGTGTAAAAAGAACTCACGAGCTTAATTGATTGATTTTTTTCAAAAATTAAAAAAACTTATTGCACTCTTAAGCTATGTAATATGAATTGGAGCCTGAGTCTATGGGTTGATTTAGATTTTGTTTAAGGGAAAACAAATTGATTTTGTAAGGTGTCAAGGGCTGACTGGTGTGTTCAACTGAAAATGGCATGGTGTGCTTTGTTTATTGTCTTTCGCTTGATTTTGTACTGCACGACTGCATGAAAATATGGGGGTAGCGAAGTTATTTTTTTCCTAGAAAATGTATCTATTTCAAGTCTTTACTCTATAGTTGTTAGATGCTTGTATGAAGGTGAATTGATGGGTGTATACGTGATGTTTTGTGAATTTGCAGCTGTGTTGTTCTGTTCGATGAACAATGTTCGTTTTATTAACAAAACTTTGCGGAGCTAAATTTTTTTTTTTTTAAGATTCAGATAATATTTATTTATAGATATTTTTAATCCTTTGACAATGCACATACACTATGTAAACATAGCGATTTGAACTCATGTCTTCTAAAATAAACATCGTCCGCTTATTTTACTGAGACACTTGTTGAATTTAAGATCCAGCTATTTTTGTATGAAGATTTTACATAGGTCATGCATCATAATATTTAACTAGTTTATTTGTATAAAAAAATCGATTGTTTAATATATATTAATAATTATTCTAAATCTATACGATAAAGATGTCAAATCAATTAAAAAATTTACATATGATTGTATTAAAAAATTCAACCAATGGATTGTGAAGATATTTAAATACTTACCTTTAAATTTTATGTAGAACTGTCCAAAACTATATTCTATTTAGATTAAAATTGTAAAAATAAATAGTAATTATTTTTTAACAATTCATGTCGAGAAATAGAAGGAAAAAGAAATTTGCTCTTACTAGGTTTAGAACTCACACCCTAAAGGAGGAGATGTGTCAACTGAAATTTTTTAACTAATTATCCTATAGGTTGTTACAAAATAAGTAGTAATTATTAAAATTTATAGCCACCAAACAATATAATTATATTCAAATACATAATGTTTACTAATATTTTCAAAACTCCTTAGCATTGGAAACTGTTTAGCTAAATTAAGCAGTGGTGGTGGTATATCGTAAAATTCCAGTGGTAGAACGTGTGGTGTCGGAGGAAGGTCGAGCAGTGATGTAATAATGGCCAAGATTTTGGTTTGCGCACAACAAAACGTCAACCACTTGGTGCGGCCTCACGAGTTTGATGATCTCATCACTAACTGAAACCATTGTTTCTTTTGTAACTTGTTTATTGAACTTTGGCGGCAAAACTTCTTAATTAACAATATCATGAGTTCCACCAACGAAGCTTTCCTTACAACATTAGGTATGTTGCGTAAGTTTCAGCGTAAATATTTCAATGTCAGCCTCGACATGGTCTTCTTATCGAGATGAAGCAGTATATTGATGCACTCAAGAGTGCACTGTCGCCTCATTCTCTTATTAATGGGGCTGAAAGAAACCATATTGTCAAGCTTAATTATACGTTTCCTTACAACACTCTAGCAAGTAATGAATAGTCGGACATGTAACACCCTCTTCCCGGTCTGGTAGAAAACCTGGTCGAAAAGTGTTACCGGTGAACGATACAATGAATATGGTGCAATAACTAGATCAGTAAGTCATATGATGTGATAAAATAACAATATGCAACTAAAACGAAGCAGTACGAGGCTTGCTAATCTAAATTAGGACCAATTTTAAACTTATTAAGCCCTTAGGGACCAAACTGTAAATTCAATGTTTTATAGGCCTTTATTAAAAATTTAGCAAACTAACATCTAATTTGAGCAGTAATCAATGAATCTGTGAAATTTCATGCCAATCGGAATTCATTTCCTTATTCAATTTAGCAAAACAAGATTTAGTGACTAATCTATAAACAATGCAAAACTGTGTTCAGCAACCCCCAACTGATATAACAGACACCGTACCAAAACACCTTGGTTTCATATCAGTACGGGTGTACATGGATTTGAACTCCAAATGAAACTGTCCAACTTCATTTCGATACAACTTGACCTGTATCGATACTGGTTGACTAACGTTGACTTTGACCAGAACTCGTTTCGATATACCCCGTACTCGTACCGATGTCATTGATTTTCCAGACCTCACTACCTAAAGCCATATCGAAACGCCTTGAAGCTGTACCGGTACACCTGGGTTAACCTGCACTTTGACTGTCCCAAATATGCACTACCGTACTGAAATAGGTGAACCCGTATCGTTACAGCCTGCGTTGTAATGCCAAATTTTATCTGGTTTTTAATCGAATTAACCTGTTGAACAATGTCCAAATGCAATGGAATTTTACCAACAAGTTTATTAAGTTGTAATCTATAAGCATGCCAAATTTTAGGGCTATCTGAATCCGTCTACAAGGTTTTCACCTTTTAAGGCCAAATATACATTCTTAGCCAATTTTAGACAATGCAAAAAGGTCAATTAGAGCCTTAGTGACTTTTACAAGCCATGCATAATACAAACATACCAAAAGAATCATAAATGACTAGTTCAACTACTTTGCCACCATCCTAGGAATTCATAAAGGCAAAACACATTACTTGGGGCTTGTAGTGACTTGTCAACAACGTCGATTCTCCGATCTTCAATGGTGAATTCCTTAACCTGAAATGTATGGAATGAAATGCATTAGGCATACTTTGCCTAGTGAGGTAGTCATAAACAATGTTAATATCAATGTAATGCATATAAAGTCATATATCAATAACAATGATGCTACGAACCAATGTTACCAATGCGATGTTCATGTTTAATAACAATAATATCATGTCTTATACATTAACCCTTAGATTGATTCCCAGATAGTGGATACGCGAATTCTTACGCCTCACCAAATCAATGAATGGTCTAGTCCCTCTGCCTCGCCAATATGACCAATATCACAATACATCATTTCGCCTTGCGAAATCAATATAGGCCGTAGCTCAAGGGTCGTAGTCCACCCGTACACTGAGCTCATGAATTCTATGGCATGCCAATTGTATCCAATGTTCTTTCGAATCTAAGGTCCGATAACAATATCAATAAACAGTGTTCGATGACAATAGCAATGTTCAATATTCTTGTCAATAAGCAAAGATTCGATATCAATGTGCAATAACAATATCAACAACAATGTCAATGCCCAATGATCTCAATGACTATAACAATGATCAATGCTTCATTTACAATGTTTCAATAGTAATAACTATATCACTAACAATGATCAATGACAATAGCAATGACTATACTCTAAGATCAATGTTCTATGTTTCTATGGATTCAATAATGGTAACAATGGCAAAATCAATAACGATATCCAATGACAATGTCGATGGCAATATTGATATTCAATGATCTATGCTATACTTACAAATGCTTACCTCAATGCCCACAACGTGGTCCGATGAAATATTCCTTAACAATGGAGTTAGCAATAACAATATCAACCACAAAGAAATCAGGAAAGGAACCTAACCTAATCCCTATACTCTGACTACACTCACTTTGATAATCCGATGCACTTATGGCTCTCGGATAATAATCCCCTTACCCCTAACTTTTGGTGGAGATGATGAATGCTCTCTATCTACTTCTTGAGCTAGGTAAACAATAGAATTGTGTTAGAATCAATATTACGATATCAAAATCAATATCTAAACTCGAGATAACAATATTTATGAATTACCCACGGATAGCCAAAACCTAGCTTAATATTAGGCTTGATATAACCATGGATTTTATTGACTGTTTGAGGATTATAGCTTACCCGATCGGTAGAGACGATTTGATAATAATAAACCGAAGAAAACCTAAGTTTTGACAAACACCAATAAAGGTGTGTGCTTGAAGGTAGAAGATGATGAGGAGGTAAGGTTCTTGCTTGATACACAATCGGGTAAGTCTTTCCTTATCTCCTATTCACTCTATTTTCATAAGAAAGCTTTCCTTCACATGAAGGAATTGCTTTAGATTAATCCACGTAGGTGGTGATTTTAAATGAAGAGGGGCTAATCGCAAGGTTAGTCCTTCAACTCACAATACTCTATACTTTTACTCCCAAACTTTCGATTTCTACAATTTAGTCACAAAAAGGTTTACAATACATTCAATAGGGTCTATAATCAATAATTTGACTCGATTAGAGTCCAATATCAATGCAATTTACCTTATGGTAAAGGTCAACACAGTATTTAGACAATTCCAGAGTAGGGTTTTCGATCGCCGAAACCCAATTCTGACTAGACTGAATTTTGAGGTGTTACAGGACAACTGTGTAGCCCGAATTACTTACGCAAAAATTTTATAGAGTAAAAATTATTTATGAGTTTGATGAAACTCGTTGTGAGTGTTCGATAGAGTTTTTGCACGAATGTATTACATTTATGTATAACCCTTGTAAACGATAAATGTAATAAATTTGTTTCAAAATAAATTAGTTAACTTATTACTTTTATGAAACTAATATTTTCAATTACAAAACAACAAATCTATCTTTCTCTTCTTGGTCCTCTTCCTCTCTTTGGCCTTAGGGTTTGTCGGTGTCTTTAATGCATCTGGTCATAGAAAACAGGGCCCGTGTTGAATTCTCGGTTGAATCGGGTTTTGTTCGTCATCGTCGTCATCATTATCATCAACATATCCACTCTCCTCCTCGTCTGTCTCATCTTCATGATCTGGAGTCATACAATGCGGTTGACTGAACATACTCGGACCTATTCCCCTAATACTGCCAAAAAATATAGGACCTGATATGGACGTCATCGACAATAGTGATGTCATTGACTCCACACTATGATGATGTATTTTATGATATTGAGCTTGCTAGACCACAAACTCATGCACATAAACACCTTCAAAAAATATATATGTAGAACCTTGCACCTGTGATGCAGATCCTTATCTTTGACTCGCCCAATTACCAGGCATACCTCTCCACACACCTCCTTCATACGGAATATGCAAATTCCATGACCCTTGTGTCATGGAAACATATTGATCCCAACTCGGAGACCCATATGACAGTTGAAAACTAGCGACATCAAGTGCCTGCAATGTTGGTTCTGGTTCTGGTTCCGATTTCGGTTTAGCTTATCTTGTGCCACATGCACATCTACATGTACTTTTCCTTCTCTCGAATATGCCTCTTGATGACCTCGTACCAGATGCCGACTCAGACGACGCTTTTTGTGCTTATCGGATTAAAAGTATAACATCCCGTTTGACTTGGTTCATCAAGTAGAGTTTGTTTTTCGCGATAAATCACTGATGGTACTCAGAAGCAGAGAAATTGAAGTCATCCACTTGAATGGATTGGACAGGAGGCAACATGTTTGCCCTTCTATGCCACTCTCATATGTACATAAATGTTTGGTTGGCCAGTCCTTTTCACTCTTACCACGTTCGCCTAAGTCTTCCAATTCATCCAAGATAAGAGGATCAACCAGAATCGGCTGGTAGAATCCGAACTTGTAACACCCCCTTCCCGGCATGGTCGAGAACCGGGTCAGAAAGTACTACTGGTGAACGATGAGGTGATCGGTGCGATAATTACAAACAATGGTCAACATCTTAATGTTGTCATGCTTAGCAAACAATACAAAACAATACCAAGAATTCAATTAGACCAATACAAATTATGATTATCCATTCAGGATCAATTTTAAACTTTTATGAACTTTAGGGGCTAAATTGTAATTTTAGTGTTCTAGAGGTCCTTTTACAGAATTAATGTTACTACAATGAAATTAAACCTATAAACAATAATTGTATAAATTTTCTTGCTAATCAGAGTTCAATTCCCCTTTCAATTAAGGTCTATAACATTCAGTGACCAAAACACAATATTTCAGAACTGTTTCGTAACACTTATAACTGAATTACCTATCACCGTACCAATACTTGGATGGCCATATCGGTATGCCATGCCTAATTTAGGAATTCTAGATTCAAAAGATACAGACTCGTATCGATACAGTTGGAGACCGTATCGGTACGAGTTAACCATATTGACTCGTATCGATACACCCTAAGATTGTACCGATACCATTAATTTTTTCAGATTCCAGTGACCAAAATCTGTATCGGTACGCACTGTGCAGTATCGATATGCCCTATTTACTAAGTCCAATTAGGCATACTCGTATCGATACGCACTAAGAAGTATCGATACGCCATGCACTGTAATGACAAATTTTATCTGGTTTTTATTTAAATTAACCTATCAAACAGTGTCCAAATGCAATGAAATTTTACCACTAAGTTTAAAACCATTTAATCTACTAGCATGCCAATTTTGGTAACATTATGAATCCAGATGCTATGTTTTCACCTTTTTAGGCCACTTATGCATATTAAGTCATTTTTAAACAAACTCAATATGCTATTTAGGGCCTCTAAGACCTTTACACCACATAGGCATTACACACATAAACCAAACACCATAAACAGCTATTTTAACTACTTTGCCACAATTCTAGGAGTTTATAGGGACACAACACATTACTTTGACTTGCAAGTGACTTGTCAAACTTCCAACTTCTTCGATCCCGGTTCGATAACTCGATCAACCTGAAATGCATGAGATAAAATGCACTAGGCATACTTTTCCTAGTGGAATAGTCATAAAAAATGCAATTAACAATGGAATGCATAATAGCTCATGCTAAAAAAACATCAATGCTATATTTCATGTTCAATGTCATTCAGTTCATAGTTCAATATTAATCCTTGGAATCGATTCAACATAGTGGATACACGAATTCCCTACACCTCGCCAAATCAATGAATGGTCTAGTCCCTCCACCTCGCCAAATGACCAATAATACATCATACCTCCGCCTCACCACAAAAATGGACGTAGCCAAGGACCGTAGTCCACCCGTACTAATGAGCACATGAATTCTATGGCATGCCAATTGTATCCAATGTCTTTCGAATCCAAGGTCCGATGACAATATCAATAATCAATGTTCAATGACATATCCAATGTTCTTATCAATAAGCAATGTTTCGGTGCCAATGTTCAATAACAATATCAATGACAATGGAAATTTTCAAGGATCTCAATGGCAATAGCAATGGTCGATGCTTTATTTTCAATGTTATGATGACAATAATTATATCAATATCAATGCTCAATGACAATGAAAATGACTATAACAATAGCAATGTCTATGCTCTGTCCAATGTTCAATGCTTCAATAATTCATTGACTATATCAATGGCGAAATCAATAACAATGATCGATGGCAACGACTATGACAATATCGATGTCTGATACTCAATACAATGACTTACCTCTACTTACCATGATATCCACTAAGTGGTTCGATGCAATATTCCTTAACAAAGATGTTAGCAATAGTATATACAATGACAATGGAATTGGAAAAGATATCTAGCCTAATCTCGAGACTCCGAATACACTCACCTCAATAATTCGATGCTCCTATGGCTCTCAAATGACAATTCCCTTGTTCCTAGCTTTCGTCGGTGATGATGGATGATCTTTATTCAATTCTTGAGCTAGGTTAAATAATAGGAATTAGTTAGAATCAATAATATGATATAAAAATCAATATAACGATATCATAATCAATATCTAAACTTGAAATAAAAGTTAGCTAGCTCATTTCCATGGATGACCAAACCCTAGCTTAAGATTAAGTGTTAAGTGTGTAAAAGTACTATATTTCTACCTTTTTTACTCTAAATTATTGTTATACTTAGGCTCATTCTAGTTGCATTTTTAGTCATTCATGCATAATTGCATTGCTTCCTTCACTGTCATGCTTGATTTCATAATTTGGTTGATTTCGTGGAAAAGATGCTGCTGGTATATGTTTTTTTGTGTGTAGGATCTAATTGCCCAATCAAGTAGGAAATTGCCGAGGCAATTGAGGAAAAGAAGAAGGGAGGTGCCAATTTTGATGGATAAATCCAATTAATTCGAGTTAATTACGAGAAGCAATGATAAATCTTAGAAGAGTTGGAGTTCCACGAAGAGATCAAAAGAAGATTAAATTCCAAGAGTTTACGAGGAGTTTTTGGAGAATAAAAAAGAGATTTATCTATTTTATATTATTTAAATCCAACTTAAACTCATCCTTATCAAACAAGGAACTTGACCTAGCCATCTCCTATAAATAAGAGACAAGCCGCCGCCTTTAAAAAGGGAGTTCGACTTTGAGAGAAAATTAGGGCTGCTCGACATCTTCTTTGTCTTTCTTTTTTATTCCATTCGATTTATGTTGGGTAGATTTTATCTTGTATTTCTTTTGCACCCAGCTATGAACTAAACTTTACTTGGCTCGGGTTATTTTGTTATTGTGGTTGTGAAAACGTTTGGATTTGTTTAGGTTTTTGAGTTGCAATTCAATTTCAAAGTTTGTTTATTCTTGGTTCTTAATTTTTGATTGCGAGTGAATTGGGAGAGGAACTCATGAATTCATCCATTTATCTAATATCGAGAAAGTTAGATTCAAGAAACGAATGAACATGGTTTTTATACAAACGAATGTTGGTGAAGACTAATTCGACTTAGGGATAAGTTACGAATTTCAACGGCTAAGAGGAGCGCAAGATCGGTTGTTGTTCACCCATGGTTAACGCAAGGATATATCACCAAGGCATGTATAATTAACTGTTTCAAGTTAGTGATAACGAGAAGCTATTGAAGAATGCTTTGCCGAACTTTGAAGAAAGTCACCCAGTTGCCCAGGCAATCTCACCATTCCCAGTTGCCCAGGCAATTACAATTGCCCAAGCAATTTGACTGATGCTAATTGTTAAAACAATGGAGTTACTCTTATAATCAATTACCACGATGGTCTATTCAATCATCATGCCACAACTCACGATAACCCGGCCTACTCTCTCATTCAATCAACATCTTTTTATTTTACTTGTTAATTTAATTCCTATTATCACCACCAAATTGTGTTTTCTTTTTCAGTGCAAGAAGTCAGAATCCATAAGTTGCTCCAATCCCTATAGAGACGATATCTATTCTATACTTTAACTTGCGACGTGTACACTTGCACCAATTACGAAGCACTCTAAACACGCAACATTAAGCTTGGTTTTTCCATGGATTTTATTGATTGTTTGGGGATTATAGCTTACCTGATCGATAGCAATGATTCGATGTCAATGAACCAAAGAAAACTCAAACTTCATATCACTCAACAATGGAGGTGTGTGCTTGCTTGAAGATGATGAAGACAAGGGAAGTGCTTGCTACTTTAGAAATCGGGTAAGCCTTTCTTTCTTTGTTATTCCTTTTATTTTGTTAGCATTAGCTTTCCTTCAATTAAAGGGAAGTCTTCAGATAATCCCATGTAGGTGGTGATTTTTATTGAGGAAGGGCTAATCGTAAACTCTCAATTCTCTATACTTGTACCCTCAAACTTTTAATTTCTATAATTTAGCCACTAAAAGATTTCAATACATTCAATAAGGTCCTTAAACAATGAATTGACTCAATTAGAGTCCAACATCGATGCAATTGACCTTGAGGTCAAAGTCAACACAATATTTGGACCTTCCAATGTAGGGTTTTCGATCATCAGAATCCAATTCTGACTAGACCGGATTTCGGGGTGTTATAGAACTGCCTAAGGACTCGATTGTCGTAAAGCATCTCAACAATCATGAAATGTAGCAATGACATTGCGAAAAACCAAATGTCAGCATCATTGTACGTAATGGCCGAAATCATCATTTAATAGTCAACACCCAAGTATCGTATCCATATGAACTGTAATAATTCGTCCATTAAAGAAAATCATTCGAATATAAATTAACATAATTTGGCAACTATCAATGAAAACCAAATATTCAATACAAATTATAAATTTGCATTACCTGATCTTGGCAGCAGAGGTCAATCTTCGGTCTCACTTCGAGGATTAATTTCGTATTGTACACATCTTTTTTGCTATTTTATCTCTATCCGCATAATACAAATACATACATACATACATAATGGTTTCCCTAAAAATATTAAAAATAATTATAGGAATGAACATTATTACCTTGTTACGAGTGAGAATTCATATAGAGGATGAGAAATTGGAGCCATGAATAAAAGCCTGAACCAGGCCCATGACTAAAGCAGCACCAAACACCCACCAATATTGGCGTGCACGAATCTCGTTGACGAATGTCTAGGTCGTTACCTTGCACAAATCTCGGTAGAGAAAAGCTAATATTGTAGACCTTCAACTGAATATTCTTACTTCGTGCGCAGTTTTCAAGAACCAAAGGTACTGCGTATGCATGTGGGAAATCGATTTTTTTGGCATTAGCATTCTACTGAGAAGGCACAGTATACACTCGAGCATCATTTTCAACTTCAAGAACTGTGGAATTTCAGTTCACTTGTAGCCCTTTGACTCGGTCTAGACGCAAGCCAAACCAAGTGAGTTACATTAGGTTTATCAAAGTAAACCGTGAAGATTAAACTCGAAACAAGTCCATTTTTTTCTTTTATCTTATCTAGATGCAACATTATAACATATGGTGTGCATACTGGCAGCGGGAAAAATTACAACTCAATCGGGCGTCAAATTGACATCCAATTGCACGCAATTGTAGTTAGGGACCAAATTGCAATTCTATAAAATTACAGGGACTTAACTGATTTTGAAGTTACCAATCCTTAATTAATCAAGTTACCAATTGCATACATGAATTTAAAGACCAAAATGGAAGAAACATGAACTTCCAAACATCACATTAACCAACTTAACTACTGGTCGTATCGATACAAAGACAAGTGTATCAGCACACCTTTACTTTTTCTCAAATTCCATATTCCAGTAGCTCAAAACCGCATCGATATGCTTCTTCGTGTTTGGATACGCTCAGCACAAATGCAGTAGCCCGTACCGATACAGGTACACCCTATTCGAAACACCATCCCAGATTATGCCTATGCGTTTCGGTACTGGTATATGCGTACCGATATGCTTGGACCCGAAATGACTCAAATTGCTGGTTTTACATGCTTTCAAGGATTCAAACTTAAATAACATGCTTTAAACATATAATCAACTATTCTCAAGATTAAACCTCACCAAAACATCACAGAATTATGATCAAAACATGGCATCCTAATTTAAATAGAAATCTAGAGGCATGCTTCCTAAGATCAAGCCATCCAAAGCAATAAACTTTTAAGGCCATTTACAATATCAAAACAACATAACAAACTTGCTAAAACAAGGAGCTTAACAAAATATATCCCAAACAATAATGAACCTTATTGCCTTTATTACTACAAGTCTAGTTCAAAACCATACATTCAATAGCCGAAGTCCTTGGATATGCTTCGCTTGCTTGTTGCCTCCAAACCTTTAATTATCTGTATTGATGGACAAAGAGAGTGTAAGCACACAAGGCTTAGTGAGGAGTGCTCAAACAACACATCATCAATGCATTTCTAAACCATTTTTGAAAACCACATTGAAATCACCATTTCAATCATCGAATAAAACATTATGCCTTGAAAACCAAGCACTTAACACTTTCAAAAACCAACATATTAAACCATATGCAACATGTATCATGAATCAACAACAAATCCCATTGCTAACCCTCAATTTAAGCTTTCCCATGCATAACAACCCATATGTAAAGCTTAAAGAGTAAATATGTATAAACCACCATTATACATTAAAAACCATCAACATGATACATCAACAATTATATTGGCTTTTAAGTGATCATAAACCAAGTTCCACTTTCCAAAATATTACATTGGATACATGGATTCAATAAGTATCCTCTCAATAATTCATGCCATCTCAATCGAAATTATGGTACCACTTACAACCCGGGGACACCAACCCCAATCATCAGTTAGACGCACAATCCACTTAAACAGTAAATACCATGTAACTCAAAACAAGTACATAAAAACCATTTCGTAAAAGCACGATCGAGGGAGAAATCTCTTTATACTTACTTTCGAGTTTATACCAGCGTTTCAAGCTAAGTTTAAACTCCCAAAACAATCTTTAAACCATTTCAAAGCTGAAATCCACGTTCTCACTCACCGACAATGCAATACCTCGCTCGCCGATGCGAAACACCCCTCCAAAGCTTTTAAAGCGACGCTTCAATCTTGAGGACCAATCACCCCTGGTTTTACCACACAAAACAAGGGATTCAATACATCAAAATGCATTCACAAACCAGCTACAACAAAATAACAACGATCATCTTCAAATTCTAGCCAAAACCTTCCAAAATTACAGAAATCAACATCAAACATCCTCCACACTTAACCCAGCCAAGACACAAAGGTTTAACTAATCAATTACCATTAATTGATACCCAAAAAAACCCTAACATCAACCTTATTCCTCCATCATACATTAAACCTCCACAACTCCTCAAAAACTCATTACTATCAATCTAGAAAATTAAATATTTACATAGGGCAAAATACTAGGCCTAATAAACCCTCTATCAAGAAACTCCAGGAGTTGCATCTTTAACTCATTCGAAGCCATGCGATAGGGAGCAATAGACACTAGAGCTGTATTTGCATACAACTCAATGCCAAACTCAACCTCTCTATTCGGCGACAAACCTGACAATTCCTCTGAAAAAACACCCAGAAACTTACATACCATACGGATGTCCTAAAAATGCACTTCCTTTGATCTCAGATTTATGACATAGGCTAGGAATGCCTGACAACCAGGATCCATCAAACGAATCGCTTCTAGAGCTAAAACAACATTAGACAGTAACTTAGCATCCTCACCCACGATTACCACCTCATAATCATCAGCAAGTTTCAAGGTAACTCGCCTGTTTTCAAAATCAACCACAGCTCTATGCTCAGACAACCAATCTATACCCAAGATTACATCAAAACCGTGAAATGACAACTCCATCAAATCAACCGCAAACTCATGGCCTTGAACAGTCAAAGGACATCTCTTAAACAACCTTCTTGTAACAACCATTTCACCGAAAGAACTAGTTACTTGCATTCCTACATCTAAAACCTCAACATGTATATTAAGAAAATGTGCATGCTCACACAAGATATATGAATGCGTAGAACCAGAATCAACCAAAGAAAACAACGGTAAAGATTGCATAGTAAATGTACCTGTAATCACATCGGTGTTATTACGTCCCTCGCAATGTGTATAAACCCTCTCAGGACCACCACCCTCTGGTTGAATGGCAACGGTATAAGCCACCATCCTCTAATCCTCATCACTACGCTAAAATTTTCCTCGGCCACGTCCACGGCCTCATTGTGGTACAACTGCAGGTGCCCTAGCCTATCCACCACCAGCCAACAACAGGCAATCATGCCTCAAATGATCGCTTGATCCAAAACTCTAAAAATAGTTAGCAACAACAGCAGCATGAGCTTGTCCCTCATAAGCCAGACGTGGACAGTCTCACTTTATATGCTCACGCAATCTATATACCCAACATGTATTAAAAGACGATCTAGCCTGGGTACCCTGCAGTCCTCGCCCAACACTGCCTTCACCTCGTCTCGGATCAAAATGATACCTATTATCACGATGTTTCTTATACTGATCACCACCGAAACTAGAGTCTACAACTCTTTTGCCTGAGCCAGAACCTCTCACATGAGATAATAAACCCAAGTTCTACTTAATATCTTTCGTCTGTGTAGTCAACACGTCAAAATCGGTGTAGTCAGAAGACAACATATATGTCTTAACATCATGCACCAGCCCATAACGGAATCGGTCACAGCCATGCCTTTCATCCGGTACCAGCCCAAGAGCATACAGGCTCAACCGAACAAACTGAATTTCATACTGAGCCACAGACATACTACCCTAAACTAAAGCCATGAACTCACGTTTCTTTTCATCCAAGTATCTAACCCCTAAATATATTTTTTCTTAAAGACAGTTTGGAAAAACTTCCAGTCCATATTATTGGGTTCTGTGCTCATAGTTACAGTTGTCCACCAACTATAAGCGTCACCTTTCAATAGGGGTACAACACATCCCAACTTACGAGTGTCATTACACCCTATTTGATCCAAAATCCGAACAGTACTGGCCATTCATGCATCAAATGCCTCGGGCGCCAACCCTCTGTACTTAACTCCTTCCAAACTACAGAGACATTCTAACGACAATCTCGTTTGCCCAACAGTTGGTGCAGGCACACGTGCTCCAGCAACAAGAGCCTGAAAAGCTCTAGTCATCGCCTGTATCAAAGGGGCCATATCACCCAACACTGGCCCAGCTGGTGCAGATGGTGTTTGCTCCACATTCTCAGGTGGAATAGGCAGAAGGGGTGGCAACCCTCCAGAAGGTACATAATCCTCCTAATTTCCCTGCCCAAAGGCAGCAGTAATCGTACTAGATCGTAACTCTCTCCTCGGTCTCATCGTGCTAAAATATCTAAGGCATGATAATACACCAAAACAATCAGGCCAGCCTCAAGCAAGTATCCAAGACTTCCATTTCAAATCGAAACGTAACAAACTGTAGTAATAAGGCAATGTGTCCTCAAAACATACTCCCAACATGGAATAAAGCATCCAACGTGTATAAAACAATCATCGTGCATAGAAAACATCAGAAATCAACCAATTATAACATTTCAACAATCATAACATCATCCCACTTATCACAAACCTTACTCTTATACCACAAAATGTAACCCCTTTAACCCAGTCTAGACGCAAGACCAAACCGAGTGAGCTATATTAGGTTTACGGAATTAAAGCGTGAAGCTTAAACTTAGAACACACCTATTTTTTATCTTATCTAGATGCAACATTATAACCTATAGTGTGCATTCTGGCAGCGGGTGAAATTACAACTCAATCGGGCGTCAAATTGACATCCAATTGCACGCAATTGCAATTAGGGAACAAATTGCAATACTGTAAAATTACAGAGACTTTACTCATTTTGAATTTATCAATCCTTAATTATTAAAATTACATGCTCATAAGTCAAATACCAGCTTAAAACAACCATCCCAACTCATTCAATTGCATACATAAATTCAGGGACCAAAATGGAAGAAACAGGAACTTCCAAACATCACATTAACCAACTTAACTGCTGGTCGTATCGATACATGGGAAAGTGTATCGGTACACCTTTACTTTTTCTCAAATTTCAGATTCCAGTAGCTCAAAACTGTACCGATATGCTTCTTCGTGTTTCGATACTCTCAGCCCAAATGCACTAGCCCGTACCGATAATTAGATCATTAAAACTCAACAAAACAGATCCAATTATCTATTAACATCATATAACATCAAAATAGTGATTGAAATCAATCAAGAACTCAACAAAATAGATCCAATTTGAAAATCACATAATTTCATCAATTAAACATTGATTAAACCAATTTCTATAATTAGATCATTAAAACTCATTAGAAAACATATATAAAGGATCAATAACTTGAGAATTTCTGTAAAGAACCGTTTATTAGAGGAGGAGAACGAACCTTACCTCTAATGAGTGAATTGTCTCTCAATTGCATGTTTTACTCTTGAAAAACAAAAGATAACAATAAGATTTTGCAAAACAAGATTAAGGATTCCATTAGAAATCAAACACTTAAGAAATCAAGAGTACTGCCTCTGATCTTTGATGAAAAAGAGAGTGTTTGGCTGAAGAGATTTTGAGAGAAAAGTTACGTCAAATGTGTTTTTAGAAAAATAATCATCTCTTTTAATTAACTCCTATTTAATTCTTTTAATTAAAACCCATTAAAATTAATCACAATAAAAATGAAACACGGATTAACACTTTAGGTAAAATAGCTCCTTAAAGATTCAAAGTTTTGACCCTTTTACAAAACAGTCACTAAAAATAGTTTTCAATCTTTACTTTTTGGTCATCAGCCAAAATGTCACATTTCCAAACCTCATTTTCCAAAATTGGTTTTACCAAAAATATCCATATATTAAATAATGATTTTTAGATATTTTTCCCAAATATTTTCATGCTCAAAAAATATTTAATTCGATTTTAATCCTGAATCCGACTCGAATCTCTAACCCGGTCCACCGAACCGTCTATTCAGCCTATAAACCGCTAGGCCCAAAACTGGGGCGTTGCATCACTTGAAATGCATTCTTAAGCCATGTCATCCTCGCCCATTTGCCACCTATTTCTTGCCCCACTGGTGCCTTCCCCAAATATTGCACACAAAGAGATTTTAGAATATAGTTGTTGCATGCAATGACTGGATGTCTCGAAATTGGGACGCCGAGATGCATGGCAACATCTTGGAAGGTGATTGTGCACTCCCCGCACGACATGTGGAAGGTGTGCGTCTCTAGTCTCCAACGCTCCACCAACGCATTAATCACCTACAACACGATTTCAAAATCACGAATCTTCGCCGCGTAGTTAAATCCAGTTGTCTCTAGAAATCCACAAATTTTTGAGCATGGCAGCTCATTCCATGGAATCCGGGGCCGAAATTTATTCTCCTCCCTCTAGAAACACAAGATTTAAATTAAATTACTAACATACCTTTTAGAAACTATAAATTAAAATTAAAAAAATGATTAATAAATTATTATCAATAAGTCTATGTTGTTCGTGATATGATCCTCTTCTCGTCTTAACAACGCCATTTTTGTTCTAATAATTCTTCGAAAAAATCGTTAAACCATAACAATACAATTGAATAACAAATATTTTTATCAAAAAACACTCGGAAACACCACAAAATAAACAATAAAAAAAACGTTACCTTGAATCTTCGAAATTTTTTGCGTGCTTGATTCTGGGGCTCTACAAAATTCACACAGCTTAACAACAACATCACTTGCTTTGCTCGAACTAAAGATGTTGAAGAATATTTAGGTGCACAACACTCTTGACCAAACTTCCTATTTATACTACACAACATGAAACCCTAACTTGAAAAAGTTGACCATTGAGTAACGGGTAGAGAAGGTAGCTCGCCATGATTCTATGGCGAGTTCTATTTTCTATCCGTTAAACGGCAACCATTTTTTTCAAGTTACGGCGTTTGGTTGAGACTTTGGACGGCTGTTAACCCATTCGAAACTTGTCATACATCTAAGGCGAGTTCGGTTTAGTATTTGGTTAACCACCTGATTTAGATTTAAACATGATTATAATTTCATAAAAAAAATTGGAACTCGCCAGGGTGATATGGCGAGTTTGAATAAAAAATAATATATTTCTAGAACTCGTCGTGGTAGTGCGGCGAGTTTACTGTAAGGGTGCTACTTCGGACATTTTACAATTCTAGATGGTGCTTTGGTCATAATAGAATCTAAAGATCCTAAACCTTAAGTCATTGGTCTCTTCTTTTCTCGGTGAGTGCCATTTGCTTGGTGCAGTGATAGATTCATGTGTAGTTCAGAATGGACATGTGTCCGCTCTAAAATATAAAATTCTCTCGGTTAATTATTTATTTTACTGATTGTATATTAGTTGTTTTTTTATTAATTATGTCTACTTTGAAATTTGTGTAACATATATGTTTCTAGCCTTAAAAATATTTATGGATATTACACTGGTATAGTGAATGGCGAATGGTATATGTTTGGTGTTCAATAGGTTACCGAATTAGGTGTTGGGTTCGTTTATTTTGTTCTGACGTGTGTCTTCAAAGTTGTATGATTTGAATGTTGTCTAAAATATTTTGTTATTTCGTGGTTTATCGGTGTTTTTGTAATCCCTTGTATAATGGTTTTACATTTTATTAATAAAATTTTGAGTTATATTTTAATATATAAGCTGTGTAAAAAAAATTACACAATTTTTCATATTTAAACTATAAAATTTAAAACATAAATTTCACCCTAATTCCATAAATCCTAAACACTAAACTCTAAATTCTAACCATAAACTTTAAATTCTACCCATACAATCTAATATACTAAACCCTAACCTAAATCTCTAAACTCTAAATTAAAAGGTTTGTATATCAAAATATTTTCCTAAAAATTTAGATTGCTAGGAAAAACAAAAAAAGCAGGGAAAATGTTTTATGTTATCTCACCTAAACTTTTTAAAGTTTATACATTTAATTTTTTATGAAATAATTCTTAAATTTTTTAACTTTTATTCATTCTAAAATTTTGAGATTTTTATGATTTGTGTCTATCTTAAAAAATATTTTAACTCGTATCCTTCCTCAAAAGACATTTTGGATCCGTCACGACTTGCAATGTCGTACACGGCTGGCCGATAATCTCTTTAGTTATAGTTTTCCAAGAGATAAGATCATCTCTGTTGGAAATATTTTCTTTCCACTGTTGCTTCAATATGTGGTTCACTGGTTCTGCAATTCTTTTTGGACAAACCTACCTAATTTGGGTCAGAACTCGATTAATCAGACAAATGTAACTTGTCACGTCTTAAAAAGTGAAAAAAATAAATTTTATATCGAAAAAAAAAGAAGTTTTAAGGTAAAAAAAAATGGTGTCATGGTGAAATTATTTCTTACTTAAATAAAAAAATAAATTACTTCAAACGATAACTATAAGATGTAGTGTGGTGGTTACTCATTTCATCTTTTAATCATGAGATTAGGAGTTTGATTCCTACTAATGAGAATGAAGTATATTTTATAAACAGCCGTTTACCTTTTAGTAAGAGCACTCGCGGCAAGCGACGAGAGGATTAGTCATTGCTATCGGCGACGGACACCTTGGCTCAGACCTAAAAAATAATAAAAAATAAATTACTTCAAATGATGTAATAAAAGTTTTATAATACGCTTGTAATTTATACAGATTTTTCAATAATAATGTAATCATTGTGAACTATACATGATTGCATTATGCCTGAGTACTTGAGAAAACAAAAATAACGAAATATTACAAACATAGGCTATCTTGGCATTCTTTGATTGGCTATAAGCCTATAACGTATAACCCACTAGATTTAGGATATTGTTGGAGGCATTAGTTATCATTGAAATAGTTTTTTTAGGAATTATCATTGAAATATCCTTACATATAATAGGTCTGGCCACGGTGGGTATGTAACAAAATAAAATTGTAGTACATATAATTGATTATATGCGATGCGATTTTTTTAGTTAAAAGTTAAATAAAACAAATTAAATTAAGATGATATTTTATTATAAACTTTTGTGATATTCGATTTATATTAATTATATATATAAAATGTGACTGCCCATGCTTACTAGAAACATGGCGTGTGACGTGTAAACTTTTGATTGGGAAATTAAAATGCAATTTACTTTTATATATTCCAAGTGTGGAACTTAGGGAGCACAAGCTTTCTTTCCACTATAAATTGTTGATTTTTATGATCAAAAGATAAGAAAATTCAGGGGCTAACTAAGAACACTTTAAAGACAGCAGCAGAATGAGTTTAGTGAAGCAAGGTTTAGGGTTTGTTGGGGTTTTGTTTCTAAAAGCTTTGCTCCTTTGCAGTGCTGATGTCCATCACTATGAATTCTTTGTGAGTACCTTTTCTTTCCTTAACATATTCTTACATGCTTTTGCAATGTCATCTGTAATTTAATTGATAATTTTTAATCTTAAACCTCGTATAAAACCTACTTAGTTCGATAATTCATTGTACCATGATTCTGTAATATATATTACATGGTCTTAAATTATTGCAGGTACGAGAGACCAACTTTACGAAGCTGTGCAACACTACGACTTTGCTAGTCGTAAATGATAGTTATCCCGGGCCTGAAATTCGGGTTCACAGAGGTGACACTGTCTTTGTTAATGTCCACAATCTAGGAAACTATGGCTTCACCGTTCACTGGTAGTTGAATTTTCTCTCTTAATTGTAACTTCCCAAAAAATTAAAATTAAAATGTGGTTAAAAGAATTAATCATGTTGCTGCAGGCACGGTGTGAAACAACCGAGAAATCCATGGTCAGATGGTCCCGAATGCCCTATTCAACCGGGAACCAACTTCACGTATGAAGTCATACTATCAAATGAAATAGGAACCCTATGGTGGCATGCTCACAGTGACTGGACTCAGGGTTCCGTCCAGGGAGCCTTCGTCATTTTACCAGCCGAGAATGAAACTTATCCGTTCCCCACTCCGGATGCCGATCAAACAATCATGCTACGTAAGTGTATCTTTCAACCTTTGCGTCTGTTATTTATATATAATTTATATGAGTCTTGATTTGTTTTCAACTATATGTATTGGCAGAATCATGGTACAATGGAAACTACAAACAAATTATTGATCAAGCACTTGCAACCGGCACCTCTCCTCGCCAACCAGATGCTTATGCTATCAATGGGCACTTAGGAGACACATACGGACGTCTGAATGGTACGTTATAGCTTAATCGTATTCAGATTCAGTTAATTGGTATCTTTTAATGTAAACTGAACTAACAGTTTATAAATTGGCTGTTGCAGATACGATATTCCGTATGCAAGTTGATTATGGGAGTACATACCTTCTCCCCATAATCAATTCTGCAATGAACGAAGAGAAATTCTTCGCCATCACGAACCAAGCCCTCACCGTTGTCGCATAAGATGCCTCCTACGTTGAAAGGTTTACGAGCGACTATATACTGATAAGCCCTGGACAAACCATGGATGTTTTGGTCTGTGCCAACCAAAACGAGCGACTATATACTGATAAGATGCCTCCTTTCTCTGATTCCTCCGCTGTGCCTGTTGACTTCATTACTACTGGTGTTTTTGAATATACAAACAGTGCTGGTGGGTTGAATGCTTCCTTGATAACTCTTCCCGCAAGAAACGATGTGAATGCTACTAATAGCTTTGTCAGCCGAATCAGGAACACGAATGTCACCCAGAATCCGTCGTTCAATGTGCCGGCAGATTCGGATATCAACAGACGAGTGTACATTGCAATCGCCACAAACAACTTGCCTTGCAACACC
The DNA here is from genome assembly GCA_019671005.1 of Hibiscus mutabilis. Lineage (NCBI taxonomy): Eukaryota > Viridiplantae > Streptophyta > Magnoliopsida > Malvales > Malvaceae > Hibiscus > Hibiscus mutabilis. The sequence continues at coordinate 18,932 of JAGYYJ010000124.1, read as the reverse complement.
TCAGAGTGTATAGGAAGAGACAGACTTGCTGCAAGTTTGAACAATGTCAGCTTTGTTTTCCCAGGGATTGACATTCTCCAAGCATACTACAACCGGTACATATTGATAGCTATAGCAGTTTTGGGGTTTTCATTTCATTTCATCACTTTAACTGATACTTGTATAAGTTATCCTAATATTCCAGGACCACTGCTGTTTTCACCGAAGATTTCCCCCTGAATCCACCAGTATTCTACGATTTCACTGGAAACTTGACTCTTCTCAACCCGAGAGCTGTGGAAGGGACGAGGGCTGTTATGCTAAACTATGGCGACGCGGTAGAGATTGTGCTGCAAGCGACCGAGCTTGGTGCTGGTGGAAGTCATCCATTCCATTTGCATGGTTTCAGCTTTTATTGGGTGGGAACTGGTTCTGGGAATTTCAACAACCAGACTGACCCAAGCACCTATAACCTGGTCGATCCGCCACTCATTTACACTGTCCACGTTCCCGGTAAAGGATGGGCTGCCCTCAGATTTTTTGGAAAATCCAGGTATGTTTTCAGAAAGCTGATCCTCTGTTTTTATGTAAACAAATAACTGATAAATGCATATTTGATTCAACATTTAGAATTATACATTGATAATGGACTAAATATAAAATACTAATTTGACATGAATGAATGTTATATATTTTCAGGGGTATGGCTTATGCACTGTCATTTCGAAAGGCATACTAGCTGGGGAATGGACACTGTGTTTATTGTCGGGAACGGAAACAAGCATTCGCCCACCGCCGTCTGGCATGCCTCGTTGTACCTGAATTTGATATATTATCATTTGTGGATAGGAATTGTTACGCTAAGAAAAGTATCACTTGAATATTCAAACTCGTTCTCTATATGTATTATATTGCTTGTATCATTATTAAACTTCTTTTAGGATAAGTTTAATTCTAATTATTGATGTTAAGAAGAGGGTTTAAACTCATTTTTTTAACAAGACGAATTCAATTCAGTTTATATGACGAGAGCATATAAAAAAATTGAAAATTTAAACCAAACAACTCAAGAAAAATAAATATATACAAATATGATTTTAAGTTCTTAAACTAAATTTTAATAATTTTACCACGTTTTATTTTTACAATTAATATATACAATCATTGAATTAAAAATTTTAAACCAGTTGAATGAACAACCGTGTGTAATAAGATCCAAATGGGTTTGTTTTTTTTTTTTTTTTTACTTTTGTTTTGCTTCAGTAGTTTTTTTTTTCCTTCATGTCTGTTTTACAACTGCTTAACCAAGTAAACAAATAAACTTCGGCCATATTGATTTGGGCCAAAAGATATTGAGTTGGACTATAACAAAGACCAAGGTAGAGATAGATCGAAACAAAACTTGTTACTATTTTCTAGAACAAATTTTTATTGTTGTTGTTGTTGTCTTTCTGATTTTTTAAAGTTTTACTCTTATTAATAAGGATGAACTCGTGTCGTACACTTAATTAATGAGTGAATCTCTTAATTTTTTTTTACATATATAAAGTCTTTAACTCGAGATTTGTTTAAGCGATACCAAGCTACTTAACACTTCAACTAACCTATTAATTTTTAGAACAAGTTTAATCATTTTGTTTACTTTAATTAATAAGATTTCTCATATTATGAGAGTTGCATGGATTTTGAGTTTATTATCAATCATGGAAAGCCAATCCTAGCCGTTGGTAACCAAATTATAGCCCCGGAGTCGTATTCTTCTAGACTCCAGAAAACAAAGTTTTAGCCAAATGGGTTCATTGTTCTTTTCTCCGGAATGCTTGTAACAATTTTCATCCATCCAGTCGATTCTGCCCAATTCAAAACCTATATTCCGCTTTCCTTTTACCGATATTATCTCAACTGCTAGTTTTTTTTTTTTTGTCTGGTTTAATAAACTCTTAAATTTTTAGAAAAAAATTAATTAAGTCGTTAAATTTTTTACACTCAATTAAAGTCACTAAACTAAAAAATTTAATCAATTAAATCATTTGACCAATTTTAGTTATTGAATTTTAACAGTTTTTAGATATTACTAGCATATGATATACTACAATTCTATCATACTGCATTTATAAATTTTTTCAAAAAAAAATTATGAATTTTATAAGTCTTTTAGAATTTTTAGAACTTTTAATGAATTCTTAAAATAAAACAAAAAATTCTGAAATTGTCAAGTGGAAACACTGTGTCACGACATACTGCACCAACATATCTAAAAAAATTGTCAAGATTTAATTAATGAATTCTCTGAACTTTACCCCCAATTAAAGTCCTTGAACAAAAAAAATTTAATCAATTAAGTTATTTGATCAATTTTGACTATTAAATCTTGACAATTTTTTTAGATATCACTGCCATGATACACTGCAGTTCTATCATGTTGCATTTACAAATTTTTTTCAAAAAATATTTTTTTTTATAAATTTTATAAGTCTTTTAAAACTTTTAAAGAATTAATTTTGTTTAAATGTCAAGTGAAAACGATGTGACACAACACACTGCACCAACAAATCAAAAATTGTCAAAATTTAACTGTCAAAATTGATCAAATGGCTTAATTGATAAAAAAAATTAGTTTAAACTAGAAACAGTTGCATAAAACAATCTGGTTAGAATTTTACTGATAGGTTATCTTTAGCCAATTAACGGATGTCGCATGTATTTGAAAATTGAACTCTGATTAAATATTAATTTATACACATGTCCATTTTTAAAGGTATGTGATATTATTTGATTGGTTGGACCATGACATAAATTAATTGGTAGGAAGTGACATGTCAATAACTCAGTAATGAATTTAAGCTTTTGATTAATGTATGCTATCATTTTAAGTTTAAGTACCCAAAGTTAAGTTCATGAGTAAAATTAGTCAAAATGTAGTTCAAGTGTTACTCCAAGTCCATGTACTAACTAGGTATATAAAGTCAAATTCCAGGGTCAAATGAGTCTGAAAAAATTCAAGGATCAATCAAGTATTTAAGACTAAGTTAAAGGGGGCAAAGTATACACTAACCCTACAAAATATGCGTGAAATATTGTATATATATATACAGTTTTTATATATTTATTTATACAATACATATAAATAATTATAGAAATGAAATTCTATTCATTAATAAATTATAAATAGCCAACAATCATATGATTTAGTTGGATGAGACATTAAATCCCTTAAGAAAAATTAGATGTCCAAATACTAACTGTATGAACAGAGCAAATTGAATCGTGAAAATCAATTCTATATTGAATTTATGTGATACCTAATTTAAATTAGTCAAACGATAGTTATAATTATTAGTTAATGTTAGAATTCTTTATAACATTAATTGATGGTATTGATTGACTTCAACACTGATTTGGTCTTAAAACAATTTATTTTCGACCATTTCATAAAACATGTAGTGGTTGTATATTGGTCTTTTGCTTTAAAAAACTTGGGTTTGAATCAAAGTTCGGAAAAAATTATGGTCAGATGTCATTAAGGAATTTATAACTAAATTAATAGTCGTATGAAAGTTGGGTGACCATTTGGATCTTTTATCTCTGTTAATATTCAAAGCAACATAAAAAAGTAGCATGAGAGATCGCATCGGTTGGCACCTTGACGCTTTGGTCGGGTGGTTAAGGATCGGAAAAAAAAAATACGTTTAGTGAGTTATAACGACAGAAATAAAATAAAATATCAGAAAAAATATAATACAAAATTTATTCTTTATCTACCTACATGCTTAAGGATCGAAGTAAGAGTGAAGAGCAAAATCAATAATCTTGCGGGCCGCTTCACAAAATAAATTTGACTATATTAACAAATAAATTGCCGAAAGAAGTTAAAGTACCGAAGTCCCGACAATCGTAAATTGAAACAGATTATTGCGAAAAAAATTATTCGCGAACACAAATTTACCATAATGTGCCACAAGACAAAAAGTTACCACAAAACAGATAAAAACTAAAAATTAAAATATAAATCAAATTTATTAAAATAAAAGATAAAATATTGACGGTCAACGATGAAAAATAATTAAATAAAAGAGTAAAATACTTAAATTCTCAGACACTTGAAACCTCGTACTATTTTCACCCTCACCGACCCTTTTACCGGTGTTACTTTTATCGGTCATCCATCTCTTTGCCAGCTTCATATTATTTAAAAAAAAAAAAGGTTCACAGGAATGCTCGATGGCATGAAATTCTTGGTATAAAGAAGTACCGGAAGGAAATTACCTCTTTAGAACATGAGCTTAAGCAACTACGGCAGGGGATAATGGAAAGCCCTTACATGGCTGCGATTACACAAGAAGATCTGGTTAATTTAAAGTTTCAGGTTTTTTGTTGTTCTTGAAGAATTTTGATTGTCGTTCTGGATATTTCTATTAAAGGCTCCATGTACAGTGAAAATTGCTGATATTAAGCCAATACCCAGAGAGAATTACTTTCATTGTGATGGAGTGTGTTATATTATTAATATAATTAAATTCCAATTAACAGGATGTGATCCAATTAAAATGTAAATACTCCATTGTAGCCCTCTAAATACCAAAATTGCCGGTTTTATTAAGGTATTTGTCATCTCTTGTTATTTGTATCTAATATACATTTGTTTATGGTTTCAAAGCTGGAAGCTGGTCAGGTCAAACTACAGTCACGGCTGGAGGAAGAAGAAGAAGAAGAAGCAAAGGCAGCATTGATGGGAAGAATTCAGCGGTCAACAAACTTACGAAACTTACCAGTCCAAACCTTCAAAAAGACCTTCCCCTTTTATTGCTGAAGTTTTAAAAATAATATGACGCCCTTCGCGGGGTGAGTAGCGGGTGAAGGTTAGAATGGTTTGAGATTTTGAGTGTTAAAGGATTTGGGATTTTTATTTTTTATTTAATAATAATAATAATAATAATATATAATTTATTTTTATTTTAAATTAATTTTTATATTTAATAATAATAAAATATGTTAAGTCATTCTAAAATATTAATAAAATAATTCAAAATGATTAAAATAAATCAAAAAAATAACTAGCCAATAAGTGCCGAATTTTTATCCCAAGAACACTTTCTTTCTATGTTTTCCACCGAACATTATTTGCTATGGATCGTAACCAAAAATCCTCAATTGATCCGCCATTGTATGCTCTCTTACGTGGTTTAAACTAATAATTCCATGTACAGTATGTTTATTTTTTTGTCTTTATGTCCTAATATTAAAAATTAGATTTAAGATTTAAAATTAAAATTTAGAGTATTGAGTGTATGATGTATTTTTTAAGATTTAAAATTTAGAATTAAAGTTTAAAATTTTATCTGTTAGTGTTAGCATAAAAATGAAAAGAAAAAAAAAGGCAACATTGAAATTTTATTTTAACTAGAAGCCTCCTCCATTTTCAAGCACTTATACCTTACTCAAGGTTTTAAAATCAAAACCTATGATTCTTAGGTACCCATCTTCATTTCAAGCATGCCGATCATCATACTTTTATGAATGGCATACTTCAGTTCTAATTTTTGTTCTTTTCTGGAATTTGAATTTATGAAACTATTCTAAGTGGTTAGATGTTGGGTCATTTTAAGCCTATCCAATACCAATTAATTTCAAGAATGAACATAAATGGCTAAATGCTAAAGGAAAATAGTCTAAATCAAGGCCTTGAAAAATATAATACGAAATGGAGAAACCTACCTTTCTTTCTATCCTTGTTGGAGCAATCTAGCATACCAACTTCTTGGACAGACATTAAAGTCTATCAGTTTCACCAAATTGATGCTCTTAAATTCCAACTTCTCTATATAAAATCCTTAGGAAACGTATTTTGCATGTACAGGTGACAAGGGGGTCATGCCAAATCTCTGCCACTAGAAGAAACAAATATGATTTTTCCTAAGCTAAGCTTCCTTATCCAAATACTTTGCTTCCTACTCTTTCATAGCAAACCTTCCTCTCCAGCAATAAATGAATATGAATTTGTAGTAAGTGATTAAATTTATCCATTTGTTTCTACTTTCGTATATATCGGCTAGAAATGAGAGTTGTAGATGTTGAGATTCGAACTCTAAATTAAACTGCTAAATGAAACCGCCTTTGTTTCTTACACGTATACATGCATCTGCGCACGTGAAAGAAGCTTCGTACACAAGACTGTGCAGTACAAAGAAGATTTTAACTGTAAACGGACAGTTTCCAGGGCCAACTATAGAAGTTCAGTATGGAGAAACAGTTTACGTTAATGTTTATAACCAAGGGAAACAAAACATCACGATTCACTGGTATATTAATTAACTGTAAATGTACATACATGTATATATATATATATAGTTGATAGAGAATGTTGTGGCAAATCATTGTGTTTATGTAATTCCTTGATCAGGCATGGAGTTCAACAGCCGAGGTATCCATGGTCCGATGGACCGGAATACATCACACAATGCCCTATCAAACCAGGAGGAAGATTCTGGCAGAAGCTCATATTTTCGACGGAGGAAGGGACCCTGTGGTGGCATGCTCACAGTGACTGGTCAAGGGCCACTGTTTATGGAGCTATGATCATCCACCCAAAGGTTGGAAGTAGGAACCATTTTCCCAAACCAGATGCGGATGTGCCCATAATATTAGGTATTCAACTCGATTCCGATCGAAATCGGTTTCTTCAAAGGTTAAGAAATAGCTAATTGTACATGTTGATCATGCAGGTGAATGGTGGAAAGAGGATATAACAAAGGTTCTTCAGCGACTGCGCGACACCGGAGGGGACCCCAAGATCTCCGATGCCTTTACTATCAACGGTCAGCCCGGTGATCTTTACCCTTGCTCCAAACAAGGTACTATTTCTCAAGATTAATCGAATTCGAGGTGGAAAATCATGGTTGAAGATGAGTTATTGCCGCAGGTACATTCAAGCTAACGGTGGAACGAGGCAAAACTTATCTACTTCGCTTGATAAATGCAGCAATGAACACCATTCTGTTCTTTGCCATAAAGAAACATAATCTCACGGTTGTCGGCATAGATGCTATCTACACGAAGCCACTTAGCAGTGAATATGTTGCCATTGGTCCAGGACAGACGGTAGATTGCTTGTTATTTACTAACCAAAATCCCGACCGCTATTACATGGCTGCCAGGCCTTATTCTAGTGGTACCAATCCTCGTTTTGATAACACCACCACCACTGCAATAGTTCAATACAGAGGAAAATACACTTCTTCTTCTTCTTCGTTTCCTTCTTTGCCTTCTATTCCGTTATACAACGATACGAATGCGGCCTTTTCTTTTCTGGGTAGTCTCAAGAGCTTAGCTGACAAGTACCATCCAATTCAAGTCCCATTGGACATCAGAAACCGGATTATTACCACGGTTTCGGTTAACACTTTCCCTTGCCAACACAATGAAACTTGTGCTGTTCCTAATGGAACTAGACTTGCTGCTAGTATGAACAACATAAGCTTTGTTAATCCATCGACTGCTCTACTCCAAGCTTACTATCAGCATACCAATGGGGTCTACGGAGATGATTTCCCGGACATGCCACCGTTTCTGCTCAATTTCACTGATAGATTTCTTCCCTTGGACTTGCAAACTCCGAAACGAGGAACGGAGGTAATGGTGTTGGAGTATGACACCACGGTGGAGATTGTTTTACAAGGGACGGCCGTGGTGGGAGGGATTGATCATCCAATTCATCTGCATGGCTACAACTTTTACATTGTCGGATTCGGGAATTTCGACATATACAAGGATCCCTTAAAGTATAACCTCAAAGATCCCCCTCTTCGGAACACGGTGAGCGTCCCCATCAATGGCTGGGCCACCGTGAGATTCAAGGCAGACAACCCTGGTAAATTGCTTGGCCATTCTCCATTATCATGATTATAATAACACTGTGATTACTAATTTGTTTATATGGTGCAATTAATATTGTAGGAATTTGGTTTCTCCATTGCCATTTAGACCGGCATATGACGTGGGGGATGAAGACTGTTTTCCTTGTAAAAGACGGAGAGCAGCCGCATGAGAGGTTACTGCCCCCGCCACCGGACATGCCACCTTGCTAATAAGTCTCTGCTGAAATTTCTTCTTCTTCATTGTTGTTGTTATTATTATTTTTAACTGTGATGCTTTTTGGGCATGGTCATGGCTTCAATTCAAGAATGTTGTTTGAACTATGGTCTTGTACACCTATAAATAAATATTTAACTTAATTGAATTTGTTATTGATTAGGTTGGGTTTGTATAGTATCAATTCGGGTTTTCAAAAAGTTTAAATCTTTTTTCATTTAAATCATTTTTATTTGGAAATTTAAATAAAATAACTGATCAAAATAGATTTATTATAATTTTTAATGCATAAAAAATAAGGGTAAAACTTTGATACACAGGCTGTGTAAAATTAATTTTACACAAGCATGTGTATTTACACTATAAAAACTTAAATTCTAAATTTCTAACACTAAGCCTAAAAACCTTAAACTCTATACACTAAATTCTAAACACTAATCTCAAATTCTAAACCCTATACCTAAACCCCTAAACCTTAAACACTAAACTAAAATCCTAACTCATAAATCTAAAAGGCACGTATAAACTAAAGTTTACACGAAATGTTTATCAAAATTTTTTTCAAAAAATAATGAATATTTTTTGAACGGTAAATAATGTATATTTAAAAATGAACAGATATTATCTATTCAAAAAGTAACAGATATTATTTGATTTGTTCAGGGGTTGAGCTACCTCGCTAATCCCAAAGATCGATCTGAATTTTAGAAAGATTTGGATAAAAATATTAAGCTCAAAAGATAAACTCTTTTAAAATATGAAACGCTCGAACTTTAAATTCAAGGTCTGTCTTAATTTTTTTAACAAGTTTTAAAGCAGGTGTCTGAAGTTCTCAAATTGACACACTCTATTTTTTTTAAGTTATGAATTCAAAACACAATAAAAGCAAAATTCTTGGTTCTCTAAATAAAATTTGTTCATAAAAAGGTCTATCTGATTTCTAAGTTTATAATATATTTTGTCTTATTATTTTTATATATTATATATTGTATATCAAATATAATTAACATATTCTACTACAATGTAAATATTAAAAATATGTTGAGCATAAAATTATATAAAAGTAATAAAAGTGAAATTATATAAAATTAGAAAATACAAAATCAAAAAGAATAAATACTTTTAAAAAACAAGGACAAGCAAAAAAAAACGAGCTTGGATTAGCTATTTTTAAATATTGAATGTTTTTGTCAAATTTTGAGACTCATATTTTGGGTTAGACCGTGCTTAGATAAGCATGAAATATGGTAATTTTATTCTCAAACCTGACCTGACATAACTTATAAATATGTTTAATTATTATCAATGAGGCCTTAATTTAATGAGATTACAAATTTAAATACGAGAGCTTATCAAGTGTTCTCAGTAAAAATAAATAAATATTGTAAATTCAATAAAATTAAAACAAAGAAGCTTTTATTAGTAATAAAAAAGATTACTTTGATATACGTGGTAATCTCGATATCTCTTCTTTCTTAGCAATTTTAATATATTACAAGTTTCAATTCAAGTAAATAATAATAATTAAAAACAAAAGTAAATTCTATGAAGATAATTTACAATAAGTATTTTTAAGTAACATTAAACTTCCTCAATCAAATAGTATAATTCGTTGTTGTGCAATGAAATCTTATATTTTAATAATTTCATTGAATATTTCCTAAAATTAAGTTATCAAGAAGGGATGTGTAAAAATATAAGTATGGATGAGCAAAATTGACACGATTTGGGGGAACCAAGAAAATCGATTTGTCTGGACTCAATTTAAAATTTTATAAATTCGACTTATTTCGAAAACAAATTCGAATAAAGTTAGTTTTAGTTATAAAATGAAGATATCAATAACTGGATCAATTATATATGTCAATTATGTTCGATATATATCACTTATATATGTGTATTGTATATTTTAACCGAATTAGTGGATCAATTTTAATGAGACCCTTACCTGTGATATATGAAAAATACAAAAATATTTATGTATATTATTATATAAAAAAAACTCGTTTTAATTAGAATTAATTTGTACCGTAACATAAATGTTTACAATTAAATTTGAATAAAAACTGGAATAACTTGATTTGACTCGACTCAAAAAAATTTTAAATAAAATTTAAATTGTATAATAAGAATCGTCAAATCAACTCGATCGAATCAAATGTGCACCCTTAAATAGAAGATCATGTGTATGCTTATTTATCTTTGAACTCCAAATCCAAGTTTTTTCTTACTAATTTAACTTGATAACCAGTGGCTGGTTGTCCTCTGATTTCTTATTCATCTAAAACCAGCAGTTTAAAGTAACCCATCAAATGAATAATCACATTTGATGATTTGCATTTCACAACACAAACAGACTTCAACAATTCGTCATTCAAGCAAATGATCGAACACATTATTAACCCACAATTTCAACTGGCTCAAAACCTTTGTCAATAGACGTCTTGACCGCATCCAGAACCAACTGAGTCTTCCTGCTGCTGATGGGCCACTTTTTATCAGGCTTGGCGCCATTGTTTCTAATACTCAGAACTAAATCAGCGAACTCTCTCACCATGCAGGCTTCCTGAGGTAGACCGACGGCGACAGCGTGTTCACTCGGAAGTGGCGCCCATCCGGTGAAGAGTTCTTTAAAAATGGATCTCGAGGTTGTAGTATAAGAGGCCTCGTGCTCTTGGTAAGGGATGATGAAATCGGTGACATGTAGAGTTCCGTAGGTTCCGATAGCGGTGATGTCGGTGGTTAAATTTGATAAGAAAGAGCAATGGAAGGTTGCGGTTTTGCCATCCTCCCACTCTAGGGAAGCTCTGCAGTCTAGTATTACCCCTGCTTCACTGAGAACGCCGCCTCGCAAGGCTGTGACGGTTTTGGGCAGCGCGTAGTCGGTTGCCCACAGGATCGACCTGACGCCGTACCACCCAGCATCGCCAAGAGCGCCAAGAGCATCGAGATCGGGTTTCACACGGATGTTGTCTTTGAAAAATTCTGGGTATGCGTATGGGAAAAATGTGAAGCAGCTGTTGATCTGATCGAAACCCAAAGTTAATATTCAGATTGACATTTTGGGTTTAGATGAATTTGATTTTGAAATTATTGGATTCCAACTTTAATTTGGACAGGCAGAGTTTTTTCCGGGTAAACCCAGTGTGAATAAACTTACAGTTTTAAGCTCACCGAACAGTTCCTTATCTTCCAAGAACTGCTTCATTTTATGGGTCCTAGGATGATGCACCCAAAAGGTTCCGTCCATAATCTGAACCCCGTTTTCCTCGCAAGCCTTTACAATCTCATCGAACTCACCGGCGTTCAAGGCCACCGGCTTCTCCGTTAGCAGATGCTTCTTTTTCTGAGCCGTCAACACGGCCCACTTGAGGTGGAGGGAGGTGGGCAAAGGCATATAAACGGCGTCGATGTCGGGGTCGTCTAAAAGGGACTCGTAGGAGCCGTAGATCTTGGTTTCGGGTGGGAACCCGTTGGCCCTGACGAAATTGGCGGCTTTGTCGATGGATCGGCTGGCGACGGCGGAGAGGGTGGCGTTTGGAGCAAGTAGGATGGCTCGGGAGACTTTGCTGGCTATGAAGGCGCAGCCCATGATGCCGAATCGGACTGGAGTGTCGGCCATTGATAATTGTGGAGTGGTGCGGTGCTCGGAAGAGAGGAAGATATTGTATTTATGTTACTAAGTGATCAAATAAATATACGTTTTTTATAACAAAGGCAAATGAATCGGATGATTATTTTATTTTATTTTATTTTTGGGTCGAATAAATACTTTATTCTGCTTTTTGTTTGTTTAAGTTAATGATACATTATTAACAATTAGTCGGTCTAGTAAGATGATGTGTTAGGTCTTTTAAATAAAGTCGAGGATTTAAATCTGTTGTAAATGAAGAAAATTAAATTGAAAATATCGTCTCATATTGTGTCTCTATAAAATCTAATATGAATTAGTCAATCAATAAATCAAATATTAATAATTAAAAAATATCTTTAAGGAAACTTTTAGTTTCGACAAGCGTTTTAATTTTATGGTTTAGGAGCTTAGTTTAGGATTTAGGTGTAGGGATTTAGAATTTAGGAATATCGGTTAGAAATTAGGGTTTAGGGGTTAGAGTTTAGTTTGTAGAGTAATATGGTAAGGATTTAGGTTTTAATATATAAACCCTAAATTATAAATTTCAACCATGATACCTAAATTTAAAACTTATACACCTAAACCCCCTAAATCACACACCCTAAACTAAGTTCTTAAACCCTAAAACTAAGGCGCATGTGAAAACTTTTAATTTTCTCCGTCGGTGCATCAAATAATAACCCTTAAAAAATATGTTTAAGGAAAAAATATTGATACATAACACAAACTTGTTAATTTTAGTGTTTATATCATTAGTTTAGATTTTAAAGTTTAAGAGTTTTAATTGTATGGTTTAGAATTTAAGCTGCTAGTTTAGAGTTTAGGACTTAAACTTTAGAATTTTAAATTTAAAAATTTTAACTTTAAATTTTTTAAAAAAATTTGTAATATTTTTTTACAAAAATTTTTGTATCAAAATATAACTTTATATTTAATAAGTACGATTATTTATCTTCATTTCACTGGTTATCGAAAGAAGGGACATCCATTTTTAATTACTAATATTTTTAGAATTCCATATTAAATTATATGGTGAATAGAAAAATATAATGATTAATGGTGTAGGATATTTCAATTAATCTAATAAAATGGTGTAGGGTCAATTTACCCTTAATTTTAATGTTAATATTTGATATATTAATATTTTTATACATAAGAGATTTAGATAATGATGTATTATTAATAATAAAATAAAATGTGTTTACTTTAATATTTTTAATGATATGTCGTCATCCAATAATATATAAATTTTATAAAGCGTTACTATGTTAACTATAATTTTTAATATACTTTATATAAAATAAATTATTAATCTGTCAAAGCTTTCAAATCGATTTTCTAATTTAATAACAGCTTTATTAACTAACCTCTACAAATTTAGAAAATTATGTTTTATACAAGGTTAAATTTTAATATTGATAAAAGATTTTTGGATTATTTATTTTGTGATTAGATTTCTAATTTATTGATGGGGTAACAACTTTTACCGGTTGAAACTGAATGCAAATCTTTTTCTTAAATATTGAGAAAAAAATTTAGTGTTTTTGTTTTAAATTTGATGTTGATAGTTTAATTATTGTAAATTTTATGTTGGTGTTCATCTTTTATATAACATATTGTATTCTCATGAGTCAAGACATCAAAAAGTACTTTTTAAGTGGTTTGTTTTTGTGAAAGAAAACTATTAGGCGTGCGTTGGTTTCATGAAAACGTTTTCCGTTATTATTTTAATAGTTTTATATGTAATTTATATTAGGCTAAATTACACAAATCATCACTGAACTTTATTATTTGACCTATTTTGATCATTAAACTTTTAAAACAGTTAATTTACTTACTGAATTTTATAAATTGAATGTTTTTTTATCACTTAATATTATTTTATCAATATTTTGGTATGATTTGAGATTTTTATTGTTATTAAATATAAAAAAAATTAAAATTAAAGTAAAAATAAAATAAAATAATATGTGTTTATTATTAAATATAAATAATTTAAAATTAATAAAATTGACCTTATTTTCCTCTCCACCCTTACACCGGTGCACGGTGTATAATCGGCGGCCTCACTCCAACAAAACCATTGATGAACAATATAATTTAATATTAATTCTAATAAAAATTTTGAGGTAGATTAAAGGGTTCCTGAGAATTGCTCATTGAAATTTGATTTAGGAAGAGAAATTTAGGTTACTGGAGATGACACAGTTGCCATTTGTCACATGGCCATTATTCTCTTCTCAAAAAACATGTCTAATAGGATGTGCAGCGTCACCGTATTTATATTCTAAGACGTTTTTTTTTTCCTTTTCGATGTGGGATTAATGACCCCGCCTCTTCTCAGGCGTGACATTCTCTCCACTCAATCTCGTGACGCCCTCGTCACGAGCTTCCGCTCTCGTGATGGGCCACCTTGTCACAGTTGTCTACCATGCCTACCCCACTCATAGGCGATCGGCATGAAATCGAGCAATCAAAGGGTCGTTTTGATACCACTTGTCACGGGGCCATTACCCTCTTCCTGAAAAACATGTCTGATAGGATGTACACCAAGACTTCCTTTTTTCTTTCTTATGCGGGATTAATGAACTCGCATCTTCTCATACGTGACACATTGCAACAAATAAATGGAAGAAAATAGATATATTTTTGCTTCAAAGATTTGTGGAGAGAAGACAAAGCAACCCATCTTTACTGATCTAGCTCTGGTCCTCGACACCTGGTTCCATTGGATCATGGCTATGAAAGAAATCCTCGAACGAACTTACCGGTCTACCCAAAATCACCACAACGGTGAACAGTTGTACACAAAATCAAACACGGACTCGCTTGAAAAACAGTCAAAAAGCAATTCATTAGGCAACATTATCTGAATATTCATTACAAGTTTTCATCAGCATTTCATCTATCACTATCGATTATCGATCTTTTTTCTTCACAACCCGAAATTACCATCTTTTATGCCAACAACCAAAGAGAAAATAAATTGTAAAAGGAGAAAATCAGCGGCCTTTAACGGTGAACAACGGTGGCTGGAAATGGAGCTTATAAAAAACAAAAAAAAAATATGATGTAGAGATAAATAGATTAATTAAATATTAGTAAAAGTAATTTATTTTTATTTTAGAGATTCACTAATTGGCCTAGTAGCTAAAAAATGTTCATATTGTCTCATCTTGTATGGGTTCAAATTCGGTATGAGAATATAATCTCTCTATTTAATAAAAAAAATAATTTTAAAAAAATTATTTTTTATATTTAATAATAATAAATATGTCAAGTCATATTGAAATATTAATAAAATAATATTGAGTGACAAAATATAAACAATGTATAAAGTTTAATGGGTAAATTGTTTTAAAAATTAAGCGACCAAAATAAATTAAAGAATAAAATTCAGTAATGATATGTGTAATTTATCCTTTATACTATACATTTCTTTATCAAATGTTAATATTATGCATTAGTTCATGTGATTTCCTAGAAACATTTTAAATTTTCAAAATAGTTTTTCATCCACAAAATGAGTGTGAATGTGTGATACATTTTCAGTACATAGTAAAGGTTTTGAAATTACCTACCCATGTAATTATACAAGTTCATAATATTTAGAAATATTAAATTAAAAACAATTAATGAACATGGAGTATTATTATTCTTAAAAAATTTAAATTTTGTGGGGTGTATATGCATCTTTAGAGGAATAAAAGTAAAAAAATATGCAGTACTATATATCACAACAAAATATTAAAAAATAATTAATGAAAAAATTTAGAGTAATGATATGAAACAATGCAAAGTTATTATAAATGTAAACGATATGCATCGAAATATATGATTATAACATTCATGCAAAAATAATATAGAAGTGATTTATAATATTATTTGTCCTAATTATAAGTAAGTAGTTAAAAAAGATTGACGATTAAGTTTTAATTCAATTGATATAATTGTTATTATAACATTCAAATTTGATGCGGATCCGAGCGCAGGTAAACACATATTAATCCTTTATTTAAGGATTTTAAAAAAAAATTAGATAGTTAATAGGTATTTATAAAAAAATTGAAATAAACTAAAAGTTCAAACGTAAATGAATTAAAAATTTTCAAGTACAAAATAAATAAATTATAAAACGAGCTGCATGAGAAGGGAAAAAAACAAAGGAAACTGGCTCATTATCGTAACCATAAGACCGACCCGGCAGGTCGTCCAGTTTATTATACAAACTAAATTAAAACAAGCAGTTCGGCTTAACACGCCGAATTGAGTACACATGCCAGCACTCATACTCAAACGCTACATGCCCGTCCAAGGAAAATGATCAAATTAACACACTAGTTCACAATTTCAACAGGCTCAAAACCTTTCCCGATTGATGCCTTGACAGCATCCAGCACCAACTGTGTCTTCCTGCTAATTGTAGCCCACTTTTTATCCGGCTTTGCACCATTCTCTTTAATATTTTGAACCAACCTACCAAACTCTCTCACCATGCACACCTCCTGAGGCAGATCAGCGGTGACCGTATGTTTGCTCAGAAGCGGCATAAGGTCGTTGAATCCGGGTTTCACGGATGCAATGTAAGAGGCCTCGTGCTCTTGGTAAGGAATGACGAAATCTGTGAGGTGCAACGTTCCGTATGTTCCGATCGCAGTGATGTTCATTGTCAAACTCTGTAAGAAAGAGCAATGGAAGGTTGCAGTTTTGCCATCTTCCCATTGCAGTGAAGCCCCCCACTCTAGTATCACCCCTGCTTCATTAAGAACAGGTCCTCGCAAGGCGGTTGCAGTTTTCGGCAGCTCGTAGTCGGCTGCCCACAGGATCGACCTGACGTAGTACCACCCCTCATCACCGAGAGCACCGAGATCGGGCTTCACACGGATGTCGTTCTTGAGAAAATCGGGATCGGTAAAGAATGAGAAGCAGCTGTTTACCTGACAAATCAACATTGTCATTCTGTTTAACTCAGCATACCATTGACATGGAAATGATCATTTTAAATAACTTATGATGAAGCACAGACTGCAGCAAAAGAGAATTGGATAACAATGAGTATACTTAATTACTAACATATCATATGCAAACATTCCAACTCATCTCTCTGTATTCTGGCATATTTTGAGGATTTATCTTTCAGAGTGAAAGAGGCGAAACCCGGGAAAAGAGTTTACCGTTTTAAGCTGACCAAACCGCTCCTTATCTTCCAAAAACTCCTTCATTTTCTGGGTCCTGGGGTGGTGCATCCACATGGTTCCGTCCATAATCTGAACCCCATTTTCCTCACAGACCTTGAGAATCTCATCAAATTCGGCCACATTCAAGGCCACGGGCTTCTCCGTCAGCAAATGCTTCTTTTTCTGAGCCGTCAACACAGCCCATTTGAGGTGGAGGCTAGTGGGCAAGGGCATGTAGACGGCGTCGATATCGGGGTCGTCGAAAAGGGACTCGTAGGAGCCGTAGACCTTGGCTTCAGGTGGGAAGCCATTGGCCTTGGCGAAATTGGCGGCTGGCAACGGCAGAGAGAGTGGCGTTGGGTGCAAGTAGGATGGCTCGGGAGACTTTGCGGGCTATGTCGGCTCAGCCCATGATTCCAAATCTGATCGGAGAATCAGTCATTTTGGGTGGTGAGATAATAAGGGTGGGAGTTGTTTTTTTGTTTGGACAGTGTTGCTTGATGAAGTTGACGGAATCATGTACGTGTGTGAATCAGAATGAGTTTATCTTTTATTCACCCTTTCCGAGGCATTCTTCTCAATTATTTTCACGCTTCCAGAAATTTATCATTCGTGTTCCTAAATTCTTACAATGATAACTCCAGAAATATCCTTTTAATTATCATTCATTCCAGTATCATCCAACCATTAAATATGAATAACCAAATAAATTTCACTTAACCGGACCAGATCTGCACAGCAGCGTTCGGAAAAATGCTTTGGATCGTGCCTACTATGTTTTCTTATGAACCGAGGGAAAAGGGATAATCTTTAATTTATTGTTTAGCTCAACCTTAATAAATCACGTTATGAATTAACGTTTAGCCAAAAAGCGTTAGGAGGAAAGCCTCTTGGCGACAGAAAGCGTTCAGAGCAGAATCAACCATGTTCCATGGTCGTCGTTTCTTTTACGATAGCAAGGGACTGTTGCCTTACGGGGAGTTCCGTGTAACTGTAAAAGGATGGGCAGCAGAGAGGTGATTGATGAAAAAGAGTAAACGTCCGGCAACAGAACGATTGTCGGGATTGAATGTCCGACAACTGAAGCAGACGAAGTTGAATCAACGACCTATGAAGATGGGAGATTTAAGAATTTGGGGATTTTGAATTTTTTGGAATTTAAAGGAATTTAGACTTTTTGGATTTTTCAACGTCCATCGAAAACAACTTGCTAGAAGAAACTTATTTTCCCATTAAATCATAGTCAAAACATAACTCGACGCAAATAATAACATAAAACGAATATGCAGTATAAATATATAATTCTTCAAATGTAGTATGCCAAAAAAAAAGATAAATAAAATATATAATAATTAATTAACATGCTTTTACTTTATAAAACAGTAAAACGAGCTTCCAAACAATCAAATCGGACATTTTGCTTAGCTCGATACATGAACAGTTGAAGAGATAACGTAAAACATTTCATTCTACAATCACAGAAATCTACTTCAAAACCACGGCTGCATAATATTGTGAACATTGCTTAATGAGACAATCAACACATAAATCCAACATAATCCAAGAATGTATGAGATTCGTAAAATGTATTGGCTAATCCAGCAAGTGTTCCAAGTTTACCCTGCTAGGGTACAAAAATAACTTAAAACAGGAAAGGAAAAAATACAGCTTGTCCGAGGTAAACTACAGGCCAAGTTAATTATAAGTACTACACCAGTAACACTAACAAGTTACTCAAGTGTCAGACAATGAGAAGATTAGACAAAATCTTCATTTTCATTTTCCTCTCATTCTTTCATGTATCCTCTAAACAAGCTCATAACTGTGACAATTGATGAGATTTGCTATCGAATCTAGAATAAATTATAATTTTACAAGCATTGGAAATTTGAATGAGCCCACAGCAGAGCACTTCTTCCGGAAAGCTAAAAAAATACGATGGAAGATCGACGCTGTTGACAATAGTTGTATTGGAAGCCTACCTGCTATGATGGCTGCTGCATCTGATCTTGCCGAAGTGCCTGTTGGAGTTGAATGACCTGTTGGCGCTGTTC